>JADRCD010199673.1:0-15958 GCA_019843815.1 Montemys delectorum | reverse complement strand
GGAGCATCTGTTCTACTTGGTGATGCAGTGTGCTGTTCTCTCTGAAAATGGACAAAGTGTTGGTATCACTAAACAGAAACAACTAGAGTGTGCTAATAAACACTAACTTTAAACACATTCTTCCTGCTCACACTAAAGATCTGACCACTTTGTATCTTTTAGGCATAACTTTTTAATTAAACTGTATCAAAAAACCACAACAGATGCTAGTCCAACAGACATCAGTACATGGAAGAAGCTGTGCCATGAGGACACTGTGCCAAACATCTGACACTTAAAATCTTCATCTTTTCCCCATTTGTCCCAATTAAGTGGTACAGCATCTTACAATCTGATACATAATCCCATGTTAGCGTCTAAGTGATAACTGTAGTCAGAGCATAAAACATCACTACAATTTTACTGGTTTTATTTTAGTATAAACAATATAAGATAAATGGCATTGAACAGTATGTAATTGTGTAGGCAAAACTAATAGGAGAACTTCAGCTTCAGTTCACACAGTGGTCAATAATTACTGAAGCAAATCATAAAGCTGCAATTTGAAACCTATGCCATAAATATATTTGAGCCATTTGATAGGACAATGCAATTTGCTTGTAAGGGAGCACCCAAAACAGTTTATTCCAAGACAGGTCTCTGGCCTGCCAGACATCCACCTCTACCCAAGAATTCACAGCTCTTATCACAGCTACAAAAGCCAGGCAGCTCACCTTCTTGCAAACTGCAGCTGTAAAACTTGTTAAAGAAAACTCAGAACCTTTGTCTTCTGATATTTGTTTGGAGATAAATCTGCTTATGGTAATCATGCACACCTAGGCTAGAGCATTAACTCTACACAATATGCACACATCTGCCTCTAACAATGATGAGTCTGCATTAACCCTATTTACCAATGTATGAACCTGGGGTAGTGTGAATAAGAATGGCCCCCACGGGCTCATATATTTGAATGCTTAGTCACCAGAGAGTTGCACTATTTGAGGATTAGAAGAATTAAGAAGTGTGGCCTTGCTCGAACAGGCGTGGCTTGGTGGAGAAAGTATGTCACTGGAATGGGCTTGGAGGTTTCAAAAAGCTCTCAGTAGGCCCAGCATATATAAATACACACACACACACACACACACACACACACACACACACACACACATATATACACACACACAAAAAAATATACACACACATATATAAACTATATACCTATATACCTGTCTACCTGTCTGCCTGCCTGCCTGCCTGCAGATCAGAATGTAGCTTTCAGCTACTACTCTGGTGTCTGACTTTTTGCCACTATACTTCCCACCATAATGATAACAGACTGACCCTTTGACAGTGAAAGCAAGCCTCCAGTTAAATGCTTTCTTTATAAGAGTTGCCTTGGCCATGGTGTCTCTCCACAGCAATAGAACAGTGACTAAGATAGAACACATGTCAAAACATCTATTTCTGTACTAAAGCCTTAAATAAATGACTAATTAGAATGACAAGAATTAAGACTGATATAGCTGACGGAAAATACTTTAATTTCTGTATACATTAGAACCTCTGAACAGTCCTCCAGACAAAATGAGGCATGCACAAAGCACTCAGGACCACATTAGTTCTCAAGGTCAAGAAGTGCACATTCATTCATTCTCTTCACTCCACTGTGGCCACAGAGGATGCGCTCAGGTTCTTCTGAAGAAGTAGGGCAAGGGGTCAAGCTACATTAAGCCTAGGACACTGGCACCTCAAGGCAGGAGAGCTTCTCAGCTGTAACAAATATATACTTGGGGCTAATGGCAAAGTAGTTTTAAAAATAGTTTCTGTAGCTGACACTAGATATCCCATCACAAAATAAACCTCTGTATCTCAAACAACAACTGTAGGCTTTATCTATTTAAAGGACCTGTACTGGGATTGGCAATATGGTTCAGTGGTTAAAAATAAGCAGTTTGTAGTTCAAATCCCAGCACCTACAGGAGGTGCTCAAAGCCACTGTAACTCCAGTTTCAAAGGTTCCAATGCCCTCACTGACCAGCACTCATGTGCACAAGCCCACAGAGACACATAATTAATAAATCTTTAAGAAAAAGAATCAATTGTTTAATTTTTTTTGATAGGGAAATCTTAGGAAATTAGAACACTTACTCTACCATGAAATTACAAACATAACCACCAAGAAGTTTATGCCATTTCTCTAAGAGTGCTGTAGAGACCACTGCTCTAAGTGGCTTCACGGTACTTCAGGGATCATGGACCTGACCTCTGCAAGAGCAACATCTGCCCCAGCACTGAGAAGAGCCTAATCTCTACAGGTCTACACATGTTGATTTTTTGGGAAGAAATGTTATTATGTTCTTTTGAGAGAGATTTAAACCAAGGCAGCTGTTACAAAAAGATGTGGCAGAACCAGGTTTTTCTTGAAGATACCCTTGCTTAGCCAACATGGTGAATCTTGGCTGAGAATTGTATTACAAATATAAAATTGCACTACTTATATAATTTGAGGCTATACACATTAATTGGAACAAGATCAATTTCCTAACCATATCAGCATTCTCAGTTAAAGATACCAACCAGCAAGCATTACTGCAGCTACCACAATCCATTACCAATCCTGATGTCATACCCATATACATGAGGAACATCCACTCATTAAAAAGCTGAAGATCCTAATAACATCAGAGCAAGCAACAGAAACACAGTCTGCTAGGCTACCTCAGTTTAGGATCCCCACACCACATACCCATTGCAACCACACTAAAGTCCTGATGTTGGCTGCATTTATGAGATGGGCTCCCATTAAGCCAGCAGACACTACCTTTTAAAAGATAATTGTTAAGAGGGGCCCTCCTATCTTTTTGAGTTATTACACATAAATCAGTGTCGACATCCAAAGGAAAAAGCAAGTAAAGGATATCATCGCATTTCTTCTGATATTCTGTCAGCAGGTTACTGCAAAAGAGAAAAGAGCAGTTAGGGCCCCATGTCACCGGACAAGCACACCACAAAGAGGTATGGCTCAGATCCCTCTAGGTAGCACCTCTCCTTTGGTCCCCAGAAACAAAAGCATGCTGGGCTGACATCACCTTGATTCCTTAATGAACTATATAGGAGCTTTTGATCTAAAACATGAGACCATCAAGGGATATTAAAATAATTAAATCTCACAATATAGCATGAAATGGTGAGGAAATTTGCATCCAACAGACAGAATAATTTTGGAGAGAAAACAGCTTTTAAAATCCAATTTGGCAAATATAATTTTATAATAAAAGCCTGTAATAAAGGGCTCAGGTTCTGCCCTAGCCAGCGCCTTGGGTCCACTCATGCATTCATTTCAGCCAGCTGGAGAGGCTGGCAGAGGTCTTCCAACACACAGATATACTTACTCTGTATTAATAATTTTTTGTTTCAAGGCAATTAATGCTTCAACATATTCATTTAAGTTCTGAAAGAAAAAAGCTACAATCAGCTCTTTACACTTCTATGGCATTTCATTACATGTAACTGTCCTAGGATTTATAATTATAAAAGCTGGTTATAGAACCACATCAACAGAAATGGGCAGACTTCCCCATGCACTGTGCGACTCCTCTGGAGCCCAGAGCCCACCACTCTTGGTAAGAACTGCATGCTCTGTCACACTGAGAAAAGAGGGTAGCAATAAGCCACTGACTGCCTACTACTTAGCAGAAACATAAAAGCTGCCAGAAAAATATAGCAAAATAACAAAAATAAAGATAATGTGACAGATCAAATATGATAATCGTTTCACAATTAAGTTTAAAAGTAATTTTGTGAGATCTATATTACACTGCAAGAACCAGTCATAAGCTGGTTCCAAATCCTGTTAGTAAACTGAAGACTAAAGCATTCTTATTATGCTATCCAGGCATTCCCAACAATTAAAATACAGATTTTTCTTTTTTGTAGCTGAGTTCTTTGTCACTTTTTTTGTTTTTTGTTTTGTTTGTTTGTTGTTTTATTAGATGTTTTCTTTATTTACAATATCTCCTTTCCCAGGTTCCCCTCCAAAATAAATAAATAAAATAAAATAAAAACTAAAACTAAAACAAACCCCTGTTCCCTGCCTCATCCCCCTGCTCACCATTCCAAATGTCAATTTTTTAATCAGTAAAACATTGACACAACAGTCAAAGAAAATGCAAAATGCAAAAAGATCCTAACCCAAAACATCCAGGATATCCAGGGCACAATGAGAAGACCAAACCTAAGGATAATAGGTATAGAAGAGAGAGATTCCCAACTTAAAGGGCCAGTAAATATCTTCAACAAAATTGTAGAAGAAAACTTCCCTAACCTAAAGAAAGAGATGCCCATGAACATACAAGAGACCTACAGAACTCCAAATAGACTGGACCAGAAAAGAAATTCCTCCCATCACATAATAATCAAAACACCAAATGCATTAAACAAAGAAAGAATTTTAAAAGCAGTAAAGGAAAAAGGTCAAGTAACATATAAAGGCAGGCCTATCAGAATTACACCAGACTTCTCACCAGAGACTATGAAAGCTAGAAGATCCTGGGCTGATGTCTTACAGACCCTTCGAGAACACAAATGCCAGCCCAGGCAACTATACCCAGCAAAACTCTCAATTACCATAGATGGAGAAAACAAGATATTCCATGACAAAACAAAATTTACACAATATCTTTCCACAAATCCAGCCCTACAAAGGATAATAGATGGAAAACATCAACATAAGGAGCAAAACTACACCCTAGAAGAGGCAAGAAGGTAATCTTTCAACAAATCCACACAAACCTAATTCTGCCTCTTACAACAAAAACAACAGGAAGTGGCAAATACTTTTTCTTAATAGCCAACACAAGGAGGAAAACTACACCCTAGAAAAAGCAAGAAAGTAATAATCTTTCAACAACCCCCCAAAAAAGATAGCCACACAAACATAAAAATAACAGGAAGTAACAATCACTATTCCTTAGTATCTCTTAACATCAATGGACTCAATTCCCAAATAAAAGGATGTAGACTAACAGACTGGATACGTAAGCAGGACCCAGCATGTTGCTGCATCCAGGAAACGCATCTCAGTGTCAAAGACAGACACTACCTCAGAGTAAAGGGCTGGAAAACAATTTTCCAAGCATATGATCCCAAGAAACAAGCTGGAGTACCCATTCAAATACTGAATAAAATCAACTTTCAACCAAAAGCTATCAAAAGAATAAGGAAGGACACTTCATACTCATCAAAGGAAAAATCTACCAAGATGAACTCTCAATTCTGAACCTCTACGCTCCAAATACAAGGGCACCCACATTCATAAAAGAAACTTTACTAAAGCTCAAAGCACACATTGGCCCTTACACAATAATAGTGAGAGACTTCAAAACCCCACTCTCATCAATGGACAGATCATGGTGACACAAACTAAACAGAGACGTATTTAAACTAACAAAAGTTATGGACCAAATGGATTTAACATTTCATCCTAAAACAAAAGGATATACCTTCTTCTCAGCATCTCATGGTACCTTCTCCAAAACTGACCAGATAATTGGTCACAAAACAGGCCTCAACAGCTACAAGAAGACTGAAATAATCCCATGCATCCTATCAAATCACCATGGATTAAGGCTGGTCTTCAATAGCAACAAAAACAACAGAAAGCCCACAGACATGTGGAAGCTGAACAATGATAACTCAATGATAACTTGGTCAAAGAAGAAATAAAGAAAGAAATTAAAGACTTTTTAGGATTTAATGGAAATGAAGGCATAACATACCAAAACTTATGGGATACAATGAAAGAAGTACTAAGAGGAAAACTCAGCTCTGAGTGCCTCCAAAAAGAACCTGGAGAGAGCATACACTGCCAGCTTAACAGCACACCTGAAAGCTCCAGAACAAAAAGAAGCAAATACAGAGAAAGACAAAAAAGAGGAGGAGACAGCAGGAAATAAACGCAGGGCTGAAATCAACCAAGTAGAAACAAACGGACTATGCAAAGAATCAACAAAACCAGGAGCTGGTTCTTGAGAATTTATCAACAAGATAGAAAAACCCTTACCCAGACTAACCAGAGGGCACAGAAACAGTATTCAAATTAACAAAATCAGAAATGAAAAGGGAGGTATAACAACAGAAACTGAAGAAATTCAAAAAAATCATCAGATCCTACTACAAAAGCCTATATTCATCTATACTAAAAATCTAGATGAAATAAACAATTTTGTAGACAGATACCAAATACCAAAATTAAATCGGGATCAGCTAAACCATCTAAACAGTCCCACAACCCCTAAAGAAATAGAAGCAGTCATTAAGTCTTCCAACCAAAAAAAAAAAAAAAAAGCCCAGGACCAGGTGGGGTTAGTGCAGAATTCTATCAGACCTTCAATGACTAATATTAATACTCTTCAAACTATTTCACAAAATACAAACAGAAGGAACACTACCCAACTCATTCTATGAAGCCACAGTTACACTGCATATTCTCCCTTGGAGATGGAATGGTTTCTGTCTAATCAGGAACTTGTCACAATTTGCTTTCATAGAAGACTTCATAAGAGATTTTTTTCTACTTCTATCATATTTAATGTTCCAAACAGATTTTAAAAACTGATTGAGTGCATATTACTTTTAACTTCAGAAGATATCATGTATATTTAAGAGGCATTTAACTATTATAAATTATTTTGATGACTTAAAAAAGTTAATACTAAGTTGTATATTTTAAAATAAATTTTATCAGTTTAAAAATAAGATAAAAATGTTAAAAAAAAAAAAAAAAAAAAGAATGCAACGTAAGATAGCAAAGATGTACTTCTCACCTACTACTCCAAACTCAAAGAGTACTGCAGATATAAGGGGTGCACCTGCATCTCTATCCTTATGTTGTTATCTCTGTGTAAGAGTCCTGCTTACATATAAGGGGTGCACCTGCATCTCTTTCCTTATGTGATTACCTGTATAAGAGGCCTGCTTAGATGCTCCCCAAACCATGTAGGTTTCAATGTCCTGCAGGAATCTCATCTTTGTTGTTTCTCTTTTGTTTCTCAAGTGGGTCTTATACTTGTGAAGAAATATAACTAATTTGTAGTTGTTGTATGCAACTTGTTCATTTTACAAAAATGCCACTTACAAATAGATGCAAAAGTCTGTACAATAAAATGCATGAAGTAAATATTCAAGAGTGTTAACAGTGGACACTGTTGAATAACTGGAGCATCCAGTACTACCCTTCTGCTACTGTGCTTGGGTGCTAGCTCCAGTTTTCCACTCTGTGAGTGAAAAGTGTTTCTCTGCCATCTAGCAGGAAGTCAGTCTTCCCAAGGTGTCTTACTGGACCACACACTTGGGGCATGCATGAGTGTTGACTAATGGTGACCTAAGCCATGGGATGAGGGGACCTGAGCAAACTCATCTGAGAGGGTAAGACCCAAATGCTGGCACCAGCTCTTCATCAGTAAAAGACTGAGCCACAATACCATATACCAGTCCAAAAGGCCCTGCACAACACACTCAGTCTGTAGGCACCACAGGCCCCCTCCCCAGCTCTTAATGAACCACCAAAGGTTTCCAAACCTGAGCTAAAATGAATGGAAAAGGGGAGACTAAAGCCAGACTTCAAGTAAACAAAAGCAGACAAGCAGATGAGAAAACCTCAAAGGCACTAACACAATGACAGAAAAGATGGCACACTGGAGAAGCCATGTTGCCATATTGCCATATTGCAGTTAAAGGGACACAGAGAGCACTCAGAATAGACACAGGAACATCTACTAGGGTGCCTGTAAAAGAAAGGGAAGCCAGTGCTGACAGGGATGAGAAAACTGACTCCCAATCACAGTTGATGGCTTTTGCCACAGGACTCTAAGCATTACACTCCTGGCAGGTTCCGTAGCAATATTTACAACAGCACTCGTTATACTACAAACAGAAACATAAGCTTAATGCTCATTAAAGAATGAATGGCTAAGCCACCAAGTACTGACAATGAAAAGCAATGAGCAATGCTACTACCAGAGAACCCTTAAACATGACATAGCAGACCCTGTACACTAACCCATTCCTGCAAGCTGTCCATAATAAGCAAGCCCATAGATGAGGACTTGGCAGTCAACAGAGGGAGGCAGCGGCTGGGATGACTGCTGGCTGGGAAAGGCTTATGTGGGGGCATTGGAAATGTTTCAGAATGAGTGGGTGACCACTCAACTGCTAGATGTATAAATCCCTGACTAACTATACACATTAAGAGGATACATTTTACATGAATTAAGTTATAGCTAAATTACAAAAGAATTTAATTACAGATGTTCTGACCACAGAACTCAACAAAAGATATCAGTAAAGAAAGCAAAATCAGAGGTGAGAGAAAAGTTAATAAATTTTGGTGTCAGAGGAAACGGTCTTAGGCCCAATAATAAGTGCTCTGGACAAACCACATGGAAAAGACAGAAAGAAATGAGCGATACAGTGTCCATCCTTGGGCCCCATCTCCAGTTTCCATTATGTGATAGAAAGTGCATCTCCAACATCCAGCCAGAAGCCTGTGGATCCCAACAGGATGCCACCCATGGAACAGAAGTAGGATTTCAGAGGGGTGGAGATTGGGTAAAGATCCTCTAAGCAGACTGAACAGAAGCACTCACCTCCCAGCTTCCTGACTGCTGGTGCAGTGAGCACATGCCTCATGCTTCTGTGGCCACCTCTTCCCCCAGGGACTGTATCCCCCTCAAATCATGAGCCAACACAAATGCTCCTTAAACTGATTTTCCTAAGTGTTTTATCATAATAACAAGAAAAACTAAAACTAAACTCCACCTACTAAACCAGGCATGGTAGTGTATGGTTGTAATCCCAGCATTGGGAGGTGGTGGTAGGTTTAGAAGCTAAACTCTGCTACATGATGAGTTGCTGAGTAGCCTAGGCCAGCTACATAATACTGCCTTTAATATATATATATATATATATATATATATACATATATATATGTGTGTATATATATATAATGTAGGGCAAAGAAGAAACAAAGAAGGAATGCAAGGTCATAAGGTACATCAGAGCATAACTGAGTTAACTTGTGACCACAATCTCCAACTCACTAACTGATGTCCTGCACCCCGAGAGGCGCAGAGATGGGGCAATATTAGTGCAAAATCCTCAAATTCCAAGATTAAAAATCTAGACTAAATGTCTTCAACTAAAATCAAATAACAAATTTACAAATTTTCATTATAAAACTCATTTATTACTTTTATCCACATAATTTAAGCAATTAAAATGGTGTCTTTGGGGAAGAGGACACAGGCAAGGCTGCATTGTCTTAATAGAATATTAGATACGTTTTCTCTTTTAACACTGATCACATATAACTGCCTTAGAGAAACAAACAGGAAATAAAAACTTAAAACCACAAAACTTAACATCCTAGAGCAATGGGTCACCTAAAATTATCATAAAATATGGATTTTTAAAATTATGATTCATAACAGTAGCCAAATTACTGCTATGAAGTAGCAAAGAAAATAGTTTTATGGTTGGGCTCACCACAACATAAGGAACTGTATTAAGAGGTCCCTGCATTAGGAAGCTTGAAAGCCACCGTGCTAGAGAAAAAGTATACCCTTCCAGTTATCTGTTTCAGCTCTTCTGCACTACTCCCAAGGCCTGTGTGCACAGCAATATTCTAGTATTGCCAGTTGGGCACTGCCGTGTTCCTAATTGAACAATTTTTTTTCTCATCTTCTGATCCAGGTTTATTTATGTTGTTTGGAATTGAACTTCCTAAATAATGAGATCAGCATATGAGAATATGAGAGGTGGGGGGCCCTCTGGGTCCTACTGACCCGTACTCCTGTGTGCAGGTGGGGTTAACTGTTCAACAGTCCTAGGAAAGGGAGAGGGTGCTCTTGGCTAGGGAAAGGGTAGTGCTCTCTGCATTTATCTAACCCTGTTCTCTCAGCATTCACCCTTTAAGCTCCTGGAGCTTCATTACAAGTTGAGGATCCTTTAAATGAAATACTTCAGACCAGTTTCCTGTACTGGGGACTACCTGCAGCTATTATATGCTGACTAACTCCAAGCAAAGTGCAGAGTCTCAAATGTTCCCCAAAAGGAAAGTGACTTCAAACAACCAATCTCTTGGCTTTAATCTAAAACTGTGTAACTCAATGCTTGCCTAATTTCCATAGCACCAACAGACTCAGGCCTGCATTGGTTTCTGTGACTACTGAGGGTCTAGAACATGTGGCTGCTGAGCTACAAATGGGTAACAAATTGCTACAACCCAAAGGTCAAGCAGCTGTGAAACTATCAAAAGATACTTAAGATGCTGGGAAGCACAGCTGACTTTAGATACATTTTTGACAGAGCAGATACAAAGACAACTGTATCTTCCACACTAGAGAAAACAAAGGGCAGACCCACAGCACCGTGTTCTGCAAGCAAAGGACTATTCAGCTTAGAACAGGGCCTCTACCCTAAGACTCCAAGTCAGAATGAAGGCCCAGCACCAGAGCAGGTGCAACTGTGGGAAAAACTATGAGGACATCTTCTGCAGGAACAAGAAGTATCAGTGGCTTCTGATATTTCTCTCCTGGGAAGTTTAAACTACACACAGCAAACATTTGCTATGGTGATGTCCAGTCATCTTTCTCCTCCCAACAGGCCAGCAACCCAGTTTCTGTGTAAGTCTCCTTATCTCTCTCCATCCCTCCCCATTCCATGCTTTCTTCTTCAAGGGCCCAGACCCAGCCGCCAGAAGCTAGAAGTTGTCAGAGTTGAAGTGACTGAAAATACTACCTAACTCCTCCCCCAGAAAAAGATTTTTATCATGAACTCAAACCCCATAGAAACCTAAAACCGGCTTCCAGTCCCTTGGAAGTACATTAGGACATGCCAAATGTACTTCACAAACATCTGAAAAATAGCTAAACCTCCGCAGTGTAACGTTTTAAAGCTTTAGCCCCAGAATTCCAACAACCTTTCCACGTTAACTTCCTTTCCTTCTTCCACCACACTTCATGTGGTTACTCAGGGCTGAAATCTTGGTACCCTCCACAATACTGAACATTCCAACACTTCATCCCACTCTGCTTCTTACAGTCAGGGAGTTTCCTACTATCATTCTGTTCCCTAGAGCTTTTTGATTAACTCCTCGATGTAATGCTCACTAGGTCACATTAGTGAGATAATTTACCTTTTGTCAAACACAGCTCCCACTCATCTTGTGCCTTCCACCTGTGACTTTTTAGCTTTTACTACACACTTTGCTTTGATGACATTAATAAAAGTCTCCATCTCTCAACATACAGGAAATAAGCATGGAGCCTCCTAGGATGCTCTATCTTCTGCTAGGGATCCATCTTCCCAGACTCACTTTGCAAATTAAAGACAGAATTCAATGTTATCTCAGGAACACTACTGCCTGAAAAGCCTTTTCAGAAACAATTCTCTTCTAGGTGGGAGCACAGCCCTGGGGCTCTTTTTTACTCTATGGCTGCTTTCACACCTCAGTGGCAAGTGAGCAAGTGTGAACAACCTCCCAAAGCAGAGTTTTTTATGATCTTGCCTCTTACAATTTACAGACCAGGTCTATACAGCGCTAAAGAAACCTCTCCTTTACTCACTGTTCACCAAAGTCAAAGTGTGGCTTGGAGGGAAGGAAAAAAAAAGGTGTCCTTGGAAAGTAAAAGCGGTAGCTTCTAGGCTATAGGTTAGAATGCTTCCTACAGTGAGGTGGTAAGAAATAAAGACACCCAGGGATCAAGACATCCAGCAAAAGGACTGGATGCAGGCTGTCAAAGAAGGGAGGCACCAGGATGGTCACCAGTTTCTAGCCTAAGCAACCTAAAGAACTCAGTGGCACTGCTGGACAGGACAGAGACTCCTGGTGGGCAGTGTGTGGATGCAGCTCTCCAGAGGGCTAAGAAGCATGGGTCACACAGCTGTTCGTGTAAATACCTGCAATGATTCACCACCTCATCTGGAGAAGCCCAAGCACATACTACGGTGTGTGAGGACCACACAACCAGGGCTCTTCTGGCTATTTTGACTTCGGCAAATCCTAAACCTTCAGTGTACCCTGGCCTCACAGGCCTTCATGTTCTTCACAAGCACACTAGGAAAGTAACTACTCCAGGCCTTGAGGCATCTACTAGGATGTCTGGCTCCAAAGAAATCAACAGAACTCATTCTCCTACAACCTTGCTCAAATATGACTTTTCCAAAGACCACAAAATCCCAGCAGCCACAGGCCTGGTCCTTACCCACTCTTCCCTCCTATTTTTGCCTGTCTGTTGACAGTAATTACTTCTAATATAACTTTCCTCTTCTCTTTACATACACTGCTATAAACCAGCAAGGGATCAAAACATTTCTAGTGAACAGGCTCAAAACACAAATATGGTCCATTAAAGATGCTTGCCATTCAGAATCTTTAAAAGGGAGGGGAGAGTTATAAGATGCCTACACGCCAGACAGTGGTGGTGCATGCCTTTAATCCCAGCACTTGGGAGGCAGAGGCAGGGATTTCTGAGTTTGAGGCCAGCCTGGTCTACAAAGTGAGTTCCAGAACAGCCAGGGCTATACAGAGAAACCCTGTCTCAAAAATCAACAAACAAATAAAAAAGATGCCTACACAATGTGGCCTAGCTACAACATGGCTTGACTATTCATCTTCTCTAATGAGAGTACCATCCCATTTCCTATTCCCCAAACAACTAGAATACATGAATCAGCGCAGAGACATGTAAAATCAAGCTTCCACACAGATAGCTATCTGGTCTGCACCCTTATCTCATCTCACCAACCACGAGGCTTCCACAGGCTTTGCTCATCAAACATCAAGAAACTGTCTCACCTGTTAAAACCGATATCCAGAGCTGCTTTTCAACATTCACAAGTCCTACTGCTTCAACACCACATCACCTGGACCCCCTGACACCTTCCTTTATTTTCTTCCCAACATATAAAATCCTGTCGAGCTGTACTTGCGCACACGTTCATTTTATTCGTGTCCAGCTGGTTTACCAGAATGTGAACAGTGCTTGGAACACTGGGCAGAAAGGGGAGGAACTGAACGGGATCATGGGCGAGTTCCCTTTTGCCGCTGATAATAACTGAACGGGACTCTAATACAGAAAGCTTGTGAGAGTCTCCAGAACTGAGCACTGTGAGCAAGTGTGAACAACCTCCCAAAGCAGTTTTTTATGATCTTGCCTCTTACGGAAGAAAATTTACAGACCAGGTCTATACAGCGCTAAAGAAACCTCTCCTTTACTCACTGTTCACCAAAGTCAAAGTGTGGCTTGGAGGGAAGGAAAAAAAAAAAAAAAAAGGTGTCCTCGGAAAGTGAAAGCAGTAGCTTCTAGGCCACAGGTTAGAATGCTTCCTACAGTGAAGGTGGTTCCACTGCATCAGTAAAACCTAGAACCGATCTGCCGTGATTCATCGTCAAGAACAAAGCATGACACTGTAACAAACTACCTAGACCAACATATCTTTATTGAGCTATTTTAGTCAGACAACTAACATGATACTTAACAAAAGCTAAGCTTGATAGTATATTAATAGATACGTGTAAACTGAAATGCAGCTCCCGAATCTTGAAGTCTGGCGACCTGGGCACGCAACATAAAACATAAACCCTTGCCTTCAAGCAACAAATAATTAGGAGGGCGAGGAGACCTTCATCTCAGAGAGGAAGATTCCCTCCGCTCTAAGACAGCGTCAGCTACCAACCCAGCTCAGCCCTGGAAACCCTCAGTCGGGAAGACCAGGAGTCCTGAAGAACAAGCTCACTCTGTTCGCCGCCAGCATCGCAGCAGCTGAACCAATTCTGGCGTCCGGGATTAAACAAAGCACCGGCCCCCGCCCCAACAACAGCGCAAAAGTGTCGGCCAGGGATCCCTGTACCTGCTGCAGGGAGGCGCAGCCCTGACACCGCGCGAGGTCGGCTGGCCCGGGCGCCGCCGGGTGCGTCTCGCCGGGCATCATGGTGCTGCGGCCCGGCCTGCAGGGCGCGCGCTCAGGGGCCCGCTGCCTCCGCCCTGCTCCGCCGCCCGAGCCACCGCCAGCCTGGCCGCTTCCCGCCGGGCGCGGGCAGGTCCATGCGTGCGCCGAAGTCCCCGTGGAGCCGGCCTAGGGCTCAGACCAGCGAAGCAGCCTAGGGCACTGAGAAGCGGCGCAGCCCGGAGGGCCCAAAGCGACGACAGCACACGAGGTCCCCGCCCCACCCGGCCCCGCCCCCTTTGGAGCTGTCCGCGAATCCGCCTGATCAAAAAGCCAACACGGTGCGGAGCCGTACGAAAAGCAAAGCCCTAGGACACATCCTGGAAGAGATGAACAAGAGCCAGGTCCTGCCTTCAGGAACTGTCTGTGCATCCGTCAGCTGACTCATTACAGGCCCTGTGTAGACGCCTAAATCCCTTGAGCCTCCAAGGGGCGGGGTTTGTAACGTCATTGGCATGCGGATCGCCGAGGGAGGACCCGAGCCTGGGTCTGGAAAGTGCTTGCACTTCTTGCAGAGCTATTGCACTATTCTCCCAGTAGACAGGCAGGGAGAGGAAGAAAAACTACAATTCCCGAAGTGCCTCGCAGCAGCGGGGGGGGGAGGTTTGAGGAGTGTTGTGAACGCCTCTTAGGCTAACCTCCCAAGCTCCAAGCTCTGCAACTAATGTGTGCGGTGTGTCTGCACACAGCCAACTAGACAACCCCTTCAAGCGGTTTCCCAGCCACCTTCACCCATATGCTGGAGAGGTGGGAAGGAGAAATCCTTGTTCAGCTTTAAAAACCACTTGAAATCAGGGCTTGAACTCTTGCTGACATCCTAACATTGTATCCACTATCCTCAGAAACTTTCTTTGTTGCCATCAGTATCTATCTACTAGGAAGTTTCTGGCGCTCCTCGTCTTCTGGTTACAAAGTCCCAATCTCTGAGAGTTCAACAATAGTGTTTCATTTATGGATTACTCAGGGTTCTCTAGAGTAGTCTCTATATATAGTAAGGGGATTTGTTGATGATTTTAGTCTTTAGTCCAACTCCCCAACATTGGTCAGCAGCAGCTGTGAATGGAAGTCCAAGAATCTAGCAGTTGCTCAGTCCCACAAGGCAAGCAGGTGAAGAAGAGAGAGACAATCTGCCTTCTTCCAATGTCCTTATATAGGTCTCCAGCAGAAGATATGGCCCAGGTTAAAGGTGTGTGCCACCATGCCTGGATCTGTGACTTGCTATGTCTTAGATGACATTGAACTCAGAGATCTCCCTTGCCCCATCCCACGGGGCAATGGAGCAGGGACTAGGGGGTCACCTGGAAAAGAATGAAGGGACAAGGGACGCGAAGAAGGCCAGCAAGTCAAGGAGTCTGATCAAGCTGACAAATTTTAATTTTTCTCACTCAGGTTATATACTGGTACAAATAGGATGGGGGAAAGGGGAGGGAGTAGGGTTGCTTTGTCTTCAGGGAGTGCAGGTGCTCTCAGGACCAGGAAATTGGCTAGATGAAAAGTTTAGGTTGCTAGGTGCCTGTCTTGCTAGGTGCCTGTCTATATAATGCATAGCTATTTTGTCCCTAACTGGACTGGGAGTTAGGCACTTGTCTACAGGACCCATCGATGTCTGATCTCATAGCAGAATGAATTGTTAGATTCCTAACTGCAAAAATCAATAGCAGGTTTCCATAACAAAATGGGGTGTTAGATACCTATCAACAAGATTAATAACTATTTGTTCTTATCTATGCTGGTACTAAGTGGGTTGCTGGATACCTAACAGCAAGATTAATAGCCTAGATACAGGCTTCTGTTCTGGTTGGCCTTTGGCTTCAGCCATTTTCTTCTTCCAACATGGGATTCCTGTGGATACACGAATCAATGGTCTCACAGTGTGATTGGGAGCTGGGACTCTGGTTCCTCTCTAGAATGTCTGTCTCTCTCTCTCTCTCTCTCTCTCTCTCTCTCCCTCTCTCTCTCTCTCTCTCTC
>JADRCD010199672.1:0-24724 GCA_019843815.1 Montemys delectorum | reverse complement strand
AGAGAGAGAGAGAGAGAGAGAGAGAGAGAGAGAGAGAGAGAGAGAGAAGGAAAGAAAAAGAAAGTCTAGGAGATCCCCAAACCAGAGATCAAAAGTCCAGATTTAACTGTTCCATTTTCAGCATCTATAGATAACTCTTCTAATCTTGCCATTGCTACTTGATACCCATTCTGAGTCCAGTTGTATGGGGTGGAAAGCCCTGGCCCTTTGAACATTTGTGCACAATTCTTTCATTGTTATGATGGGCTCAAGATTCCCTGTCTTGTAAAATAATCCCTTGGTTTCTGACCTAAGGACACTGGAAGGCCTTATTCTGCTGCTCAATAGCAGGGAGTTCTTAGGGAAAGTTTTAGCAGTTGATCAAAACATGGGGTGGAAAGTGAGTAATTCTAATTATTCCTTCCAAAGTGCTTGTTATGAGGCATTCAGCAAATAGCCTGCTGGGTAATCCAGCCTTCTGAGCTGTAGCATATTGAAGGATCAGGATTGTCAGTGATAGGGGCAGGACCTATAAAGCAGTGTAAATGCACAATACTAGTTTATAAGTAAGAATGGGTTTGAAGTCTAGTGCATGTGCCATCTAATGTGCAGACAGTGAGGGTGTGGAGTGAATCAACCGACCGAGGTTCTCAGGCGTGGCTATCAATCCCTCAGGCTTTCTATGAAATATAATGATGAGAACAGAATTGTCTAATTCTATTTCACTTTACCAAGCACAAGTGGCTGTCAAACAGATGGGACTCTAGAAAGTCATTATAGGTAATTATCATGATATGCACTGCAGAAATATTGAGGGGCCAAGAAAATCCTGTCACTTTGCTCCAGGAATTTAATCGAGGGATGGGGCTCACTAATTTACTTACATATTTGATTGATTTGACTCTTCACTGTTTTGAACAAATAAGACTTTAGTTAAGGATTGATGGGGACAACTAGAAGACCAAAATATTTAAATGTAAAGGGAGAATGGGTTCTATCAGCTTCTAAGACAGTGTATCTTGACCACAATTTAAAAAAATCCATTCACTCCGCTAACAGTATCTCCCATCCCTATGGTTTATATTGGTGGGCATAAAATGGCACCGTCATGAATAATGGCGCTTACTATTCATCACATTTACTTTTGGCCCTAGCCCACAATGTCAACACTCTGGCTCTACTTGGCCTTCATTTCCTCTGAGATAACAAGTCCTTTTATGAATCTTGATCTCATTTGGATCTGGATGACTAGAGAACATTTATCATGATCATCATCAAGTGTTCATTAGAGCAGTGGCCAGCCTCCTCATATTAATTAGAATGATACAAATTTGCCCACATATGATTCTACCTCAGCAAACTAAGTTAAAACATTGTAAAAATTCTAGAGAAAGTTTGAGCCACCCAACAGCAAGAAATACATGACCCCATAACTGCTGCCTCTGTTCTTTACCAATATCAGTGTGGAAACTTGGGAAGAGATTAGAATACCTTAAATAAACATTTAAGAACATAATATTATATAAGAATTTGAACTTTTCAAATTATTTTTAGGTTGGTGTTATTTTTCCCAATCTTTTATAAAAGTTATATTTCATACTCTATCTATCTCTAATTAGTCTTCCTTTTCCCTGACCAAAAAAAAAAATCAGTTTAGCAATACTGAATAAATCACCATTACTTTAAAAGTTATTTTTATGCACTGGCTTGGATCACTTGGAGTATAAAATTAACTGGAACTGGGAATTAATAAGAAAGCCAGAGGTCCCATTGAGGAACAGTAGACTATTCCTCAACACACAAAGCATGGATGATGTGCTGGTCAGTCAAGTCATCTCTAAAAGAAGCCAGGATTGGTGACATTCACCAATTTCCCTGGTATAAATACTTTCACATCATCAATTTCAAACTCTAGTCTGAGATCACAGGTTGCTAGAAAAAAGATTCTAAAAAGTCAGCTCTCTCAAGCCCAGGAGAGGCAGCTCAAGCACACCACTATTGTATAACCATCTCTCCATCACAAAGAAATCCAACAATAAGATTGAAAAACTCGTTTAACCATCTCATTCTTTAGGTGAACTCTTCCAAATGCCCTCCTTGTATCTAAATCCTTCCTCCTACTATATAATTGTCTCCTACTAGAGGCCCTTGGTCCTGTGAAGGTTCTATGCCCCATTGTAGAGGAAAGTCAGGGCCAGGAAGCAGGAGAGGGTGGGTTGGTGAGCAGGGGAAGGGAACAGGGTTGTGGTTTTGGGGTTTTTTTTGTTTTGTTTTCTTTTTTTCTTTTTTTCCAGAGGGGGAACCAAGAAAGGAAACATCATATGACATGTAAATAAAGAAAATAATCTAATAAAAAATAATAATTGTCTCCTACTATGAGAGAAGATAAAGGTAGTAGCCATGTTTATATCCTTTTTGTCTGTTATTAGGATTATTGGTGTTCTCAAAAATGTAGCAATTACAAAATGAAGTAAATGCTATCATTTTCCTTCTCATTTTTTTTTCTTTTTTAAAGCTATCAACAATCTTCTGTTAGCCAACCTGTAAATGCCATGTCATCCCAATCTGCACATGCTAAGCCCACTCCAAGGACTCCTGACCATGAGATCCAAGGGTCAAAAGAAGCGTTGATTCAGGATTTGGAAAGAAAACTGAAATGCAAAGACAGCCTTCTTCATAATGGAAACCAGGTGAGCAAGCTACCTGTTTCTTAAAGAAGGCCATGATTAATGGTCTGACTTCAACAAGAAAGTTGGGAGGCTGAGACTGGAGCTCACTGGTAGAATACTTATCTAACATAAGATTGATACCCAGCACAGCTCCCTGTTAAAAAAGTTACTTCAGTCTCTCATAGATCTATGCCCATAAAAGCAGCAAGATATAGGATTTGCTTTAAAAAAAAAAAAAAAAAAAAAAAAAGGAACATTTTGCTGGCAATTCCTTATTACTGTCTATGAAGTCTGCCTTTGGGTTTTTAGTAGTACACATGGATGAAAAAACAAGCAAACAAAACATGAACAAACAAGCAAAAAGTCACCGTAGGTATCCTACATAAATGATGAAATTTTTGTCTTCCACATAATTCTCTCAAATGAGTGTTTGTATAGACTGTGCTGGCACACTTCTGTTAACTCTGCCCTTGAGGTAGAAAAGGGCAAGGGAACCAGTAACTGAAAGTCAGCTTTGACTTTTGAGTTCCAAGTGAGCCTGTGCTCCATGAAATCGTGTCCCAATGAGTATGTTAATTAATTAATTAATCACTATTACCTTCTCATAAAATTTCTGCTTGCCAAGCAACTAATGAAAAGTACTGTCAATTCAAAATTTCCACCCTTAGTGTACATTTTTTGCAGACAAATTAAGACAGCTGTAATTATTATATAAGCTCTTAAGATACAATTGAAATAGCCACTCATCTTTGACAACAAGGCTCTCTGGGGAAAATGGGTCTACAGTGACACAGAGACGTGGATTTTAGAGGTGTGCCTGTTCAAACGCCTCTTACTAAATTCCATCACTGTCCTCTAGAGACTGACCTATGAGGAGAAGATGGCTCGCAGGTTGTTAGGACCGCAGAACGCTGCGGCTGTGTTTCAAGCTCAAAACAGTGATGTCCAAGATTCACCACAGGTAAATTAAAATGATTGACATGTAATCATGGCCTTTGCTTTTCTTTTTGAGACAGAACCTTCAGCCCTGCGGCTGAGCTTAATTGACCCTCCCTTCCCTGGGACTACAGAGGCAGACAACTCTGGCCCCTTTGGGACACCTTTTTTGCAATTAATAAGTTGTTTGATGTTTTAAACTGCATTTGTGGCATATCTACTTCCTTCTGTCATGCTCCTGAGTTTAAACACCCTTCTTGCTGAAAAAACAAATAAAATAACTCTATTGGGTAACATCTCTAAGATTAACGAAAGCTCATTTTCAAAAGAAACAAAGCAAAAACAAAACAAAACAAAACAATACAAAAACAAAAACAAAGCAAGGATTAACTTCAGAACAAAGGGCATACACACACACTTACACCTGACCAACTTAACCGTAACTTAACTCAAAGACACATGTAAAGTGGGAAAGGCAAATTGAAGGGCTATTACCCTTTTTGTCTTTCTCTGGAAGCTGCCTACTACAGCCTCTTAAGTAGTCTACAAAGATAATGAGCAACAGGAATGGAGCTGGAAACTTACGGTGAAAACAAACATGAAATAAGAACAAAAGATATTTGTTTATTTTAAAGGCAACTAGACCAACTAGAAAGGATGGAGCAGAGTCTAGTGGGGGCCAGAACTAGACCTTAGACAAAGAGCAGTTCATTCACTCATTCGTCTACCATTCGACATATTTACACGGAGCATCTGTTGTGATGAACTCTGGTCATGGCATAGGCAAGTACAGCCAGAATAAGACATCTCTGCTCTATCTACTAGTTGAAAATACTCAGAAAGTTAGTTCATACTTATGATAGTATTTGAAAGGAAGATGACGGGACTAGGGCAAGGAGATAGTAGCAGAAATATAATGATGCTAGAATGGGTAAATCTTGCTGTTTTATACACTCAAACATTAATCCTCACACACTAACAGGAAACGTTGTTCAATTACAATGTAACCGTCAACAAAAAGACATTTCTGCTATAACTGAAATGCCCTATTTCTGAACCTAATATAATGAAACCAAAAGCTTGTTTTAAATTTTTTTGAAGATTTTTAGTTTTATTAAATTATTAGGTTTGATTTTTGTTTTTTGGGGTTTTTTTTTTTTTTTTGCTATTTTGCTAAAAAAAAAAAAAAAGATAGTCTGTTTGCTGAATTGGTAAGTTGTTTTGACATTTTATTTAAGGAATCTTAAGACTATCCAAAAATTTAAATTGTTTTAAAATGCCAAAATTCATTGACTAAGAAATTCATCTCAAGGTAAATTTTTGTGCTCGAGTTTTCTGTGTCCTTCTCACAGATGTTCAGAGGTATTTGGCCTCAGACTATAGTCTCTACTTTTTTTTCAATCTCCCACTGTAATAAATGCAGCAATAGTTATACAAAGCAATTGTTAAATATGTAATCAATTGATTCAGTTATAATGTTCATCAACTCCTATCTTTATTCTCTAATAGAAATAATTTTCTGGCACTCAATATAAACCATAAAAGGTAAATATCCCTTTCTTAAACAGGAACTAGTTCATGTTTCAATTTTTTTATAGTTTTATCTGTACTTCAGGGTGTCCAATGGGATTTTATGCCATGAGCTAAAAGGAGAAGTATTTTCCAGTCTAATATGCGTTTACTGTTTATGGTGGAACTGCCAGGCAGTAGTTTGATACCCTCTGCCTACTGCCAGTACAAGTGACCTCATGTCTATTCTTGCATTGCTAAAGGACAACCTGTACTGTCTGTCCCCATGTCAAACACATCAGAGGGACACATCACCCTTTACCATAAAACAGTCTTGAAAATTAAGCTACCATCACACTTGGGTCCAGCTGATTTTCATAAATCACACATGTGAATCCATCTTACTAATTCTGTGGGGTTCTTACTAAAGAGATAGGCAGTTAATTTGCTATATTTTAAATGATAGATATACTAAACAAATCACAGACAAAACAGAAATTTTTTTCAAATGTAATTAATTATTTCTGTTTCATTTAAAAGGACAAATTGCATGTTAACTTTTTGTTTATTTTTTAATCTCAAGCAGCATAACCCAGAACATGTACGGCTGCAAGTTCCCACATCACAAGTAAGGTAATTTTGTTTAATTTGTATAGAGAAAGATATTATATTTTGCCATCTAAAATGTTTTCACTTAAAATATAATACATATATACAGCCTTCACATTTACTGTACTCTTTCAAAACACAGTATGAATTTCCTAGCATCAAAGGTGACATTAAAAAAAATGTATGTCAATTTTCAGAGCTACCTCAAAGGGAATTTTTAAAAACATTTTAGTCAAATACTCAGGACCATGATTCCATGTTAAATAACTGTCACAACAAGGAAATCCTAGTACTATGAGGTACACATTACTCAATTTAAGGAACTATTAAAACAGAAAGAATTGTTCAATTTGTACCAGATATGTCTAAATTGTATATGTCTGCGAGTAATCAAATAAGTCACTGAATAATCAACCCATACGGCCTCTCTCTGCTGTCACTGTGCCATCAGAACAAACTAGAGACTCTGGACTTCGTAGCATGATGATCAAACTGTCTTATGTGAATTGAAAAGCAAGGACATTGCTTCAAATCATTATTAAAATATTGTTGTAGAAGTAGATCATCCTCCAGTGCAGAGGCAAATGATCAGGATGCCATCCAGGAGAAGTTTTACCCACCACGCTTCATTCAAGTCCCAGAAAACATGTCCATCGAAGAAGGAAGATTTTGCAGAATGGACTTTAAAGTAAGAGTTTTTTAAATGATAAAGATACTTTAGCAATGGGACACGAAGTTTATGGAAATGCCCCTTTTCCCAAACTTTTACAGCTTGCTACACATCTTGAGAAAAACATTATGTACAATGAAAAGAAACATGAATTCTGAAGCTGAGTTGACACAAGTTGAAATCTTGGCTGTGTCATTTTTCAGATGCGTAAATGTCCACGAGTTATTTAACCTCTCTATGTTTTGTTGTCTCATCCATAAAATGGTAATAAGAAAGAATACTTTTGCCATAAAGTTAGAAAGGTTAACTGAGTAAACATAGGTACTGGGGACACACAAATATACACTTACACATTCACACACATACTCACACTCACACACACTCACAGACACACACACATTCATACATACACTGACATACTCATGCTCTCACATTCTCTATCACACACACTTACACACTCTCAAACACTCACACATACTCAGACTCTCACAGTTACATTTATACACACTCATATACTCTCACACATTTATACACTCACACACATACATACTCTCTCTCTCTCTCTCTCTCTCACACACACACACACACACACACAAACACACACACACACACGCACACACAAGCCTATGTTGTCTCACGTTCACAAACCTGTAGTTGCCCATTAACCACTGCAAGCCACTCTGCTTTCTTTTTTCCTGGACTTCAGGCTAGGACAGTGCTTTAAAAGGTGCCATATCACACTCACAGAACTAACATTCATATACAAAACTGTAGCTTTAGAATTTTGTTTCCAAAAGCTACTTATTAAGTTGAAAGCCTCACATACTTGCCTGTGGGACTTTATCTGGTGTCACACTTAGCTAGGCTAGTCATTGCTTCCCTATTCCTTGTGGGATGTAAGACATAAATTAATGTTTTAGATAAAGTGACCAAACAAGGTCTTAAAGAGGCTGAGGTTGAATTTGAAAGAATTGAATTGAACAAATACGTGTTCTGAAATAGCCTAAAAGCAATATTGACCTTGTTTTTAATTTCACAACAAAAATTTACAATAAATATATTCTTAAACTCCTGCTTTGCATTTTCAACCCCAAAATCCAGATGATAAAGTTGTTAAAATCATAGAAAATTTCTCTCTTTTGTTCCCAGGTGAGTGGACTGCCAGCCCCTGATGTGTCCTGGTATCTAAATGGGAGACCAGTACAATCAGATGAGTTGCACAAAATGATTGTGTCTGAGAAGGGTTTCCACTCTCTCATCTTCGAAGTGGTCAGAGCATCAGATGCAGGGCCGTATGTGTGTGTGGCCAGGAACAGGGCTGGAGAAGCCACCTTCACGGTGCAGCTGGATGTTCTGGGTAAGCCTCCAAGAGATCCTTCAAAGGCAGCATGGATGAAAAAGAAAGAGAGTTACAAAGGAAAGTATTTTCAAAGGAAAGCCCAGAGGACTTCATACTTGAGATAACATCTACAGAATCTAGTGCAATGCCAGTCTATACTTACAACAACAAAAAGATATGTAAGGGGAAACACTGAGATGAGAATGGCAGGTTTATCACAAGTTCTTTCTAGAACAGTAATAAGGTGATAATACAATTTTATTTCAATTTCATTACTGGGAGATGAATGACGAAATTGTTTGTTACATATCCCAAGTCAAAAATCTATTGAAAGGAGCCAAGGCAGAAACTCAAATCAGGAACCTGAAGGCAGGAACGGAAGCAGAAGCCATAAGGAGGCTGCTTGCTGGCTTGCTTCCCAGAGCTTCCTCAGTCTGCTTTCTCTTCTTTGAAAATTTTAAAATATAATTACATCATTTCTGACTTCTCTTTCCTCCCTCCATACCCTCCCCTTCTAACCCCCTTGTGCCCCTCCTTTGATCTTCTCAAATGTTGCCTCCTTTTCCATGATTGTTGTAGATATATAGTAGGTAGGTGGATAGATAGATAGATAGATAGATAGATAGACAGACAGACAGACAGACAGACAGACAGAAATCCTGCTGAGTCTGTTTAGTATTGGTTATAGGTACAGAATTTCGGAGCTTACCAGCTGGTGTTTTACAATTAATTAGGGGGCTCATCTCTCAAGAAACCCATTTCTAAGACAGATGCAGATACTCATAGCCAACCATCGGAGTGAGGTCAGGGACCTCCTATGGAAGAGTTAGAGGAAGAATTGAAAGAGCCAAAGGGGATAGCAACCCCATAGGAAGACAAACAGTGTTAACTAATCCGGGCTCCTGGAAGCTCCCAGAGACTAAGGCACCAACCAAAGAGCATACATGGTCTGGTCTGAACCCTCCAATCTCGCGCCCCCCCCCCCCCCCCACACACACACACAATGTAGCAGAGGACTGCCTTGTCTGGCCTCAGTGAAAAAAAATGTGCCTAATCCTGTTGAGACTTGATGTCTCAGTGAAGGGGGATGCCCAGGAGGGGGGATGAGGGGGAAGCATCCCCTCAGAGGTGAAGCAGAGGCAGATAGGGTAAAGAATTCTGGGAGGGAGAACTGGAAGAGGAGGCAACATTTGGGATGTAAAAAATAAAATAATTAATTAAAATTAAATCAAATTTAAAAATACAGAAGTGTTTTTAATAAAATTGAAATGCATGAAAAACATGAAATAGAAAAATGGCTTGACTTTTAAAAGGAGAATTTATTTATCAGAGTATTAATAAAATTATACATATACATATACCAATAGTAATTATGGAGGAAGAGACTCTAAGTTTGAGAGTAGGAGGGGGGAAATAATGGGAATTAGGGGTTTGGAGGGAAGAAAGGAGGGAAAAAGTGGTATAACTATATTTTAATTAAAATATATATTTTTCAAAGTAAAAAAAAAAAAAGAGGACCAGTTCTCCCTCGCTCAGCAGTCAATAATTGCCTATAGCTCTTGGTCTAAGGGTGGAGCCCTGTGAGGTTTCCCCCTTCTATGTTAGCACATCAGAACAAGGTGTCTTCGTTGTTCAGGTCTTACTGGGCAGCCATAATGTTGAGGTTTCAGGAGCAAAGGCTCCCTATATTTCTAGACTGCGAGACACAATCTCACAGCATACTTCATAGTCATACAGCTCTTAACAGTCTCTCTGTCCCCCTCTCTGAGATGTTCCCTGAGCTTTTGGTGCAGGAGTTGTGGGGTAGATGTATCCACTAAGACTGCATACCTCACAGTGTGCTGTTCACTGTATTTGGACCAGGTGTGGGGTTTAATTATGATCTCAGTCTACTGCAAAGAAAAGCTTCTTTGATGCGAGGCGAGAGCTACGTTTGTCTGTGGGCACAAAGATAAGTATTTAGAGTGCAGTGAAAAATTATGCTGGTTTAGAAAAGCGACGGCTGTATGTTCTTTTCTAAGATCCATGAACTTACGGGTCCCAGGTAGCTGGCTAGGCTTCCAGTACCAGGTATGGTTTCCTCAAGTCCGATTAGAGAGCTGCTGGTTACTGCCAACCCATGAGTGCCGCTACTGCACCTTAGGGATATCTTGGACTGCTGGTTGCTGTTCATCAGAGCCATGTAGGACTATTGTGTGCTTCACCCTTTGGCTGGTTTGCATAGCTCCCTTGGGTATTATGAAAGCCAGTCCTTGGACGGGAACTTTCCACCCCTTCATTCCTTCTATTTCCCCTCTCTAGGTCTCCTTCCGCTCACCTGTACAGTCTTTTTTATTAACTTTCCTGGTTTCTGCAGTTACTCCAACTTACATACTCGCATCTTAAGACTTAGAATTAAAAAAAAAAATCACATATGAGATACTAAGTTTTTCTTCCTGTGTCTGGGTTACCCCCACATCATATACTTTTAATTCCATCCACTTACTCGCAAATATCATTATTACTCTCCATTCCAGCCGAATTGCATACACGTACACGTTCCCATTATCCGATTGTCAGCTTGAAGGACATTTAGATTGTTTCCATTTTCTAGCTACTGTGGCCAGAGCAGCAATGAACACGGCTGAGCATGGTAGGGAGAGGAGTTTATCGTTTTAGAGGGAGCAAATAAAATAATATGTGCATTTGTTGATATCGCTAGGAGAGAGTGCCGAAGTAGAAACTGTGGTCTAATGATCAATCTGCTCTATAGCCTGAAATGTACCCATCCTGACTGGTGCTGATACTGAGTGGTCATAGACTGTCATAATGTGAATTCATACTTGAAAAATGGAGAGTGGGTGTTAATTTTTAGCTGTCCACTATATTATATTTACAAGGAAAGTAGTGTCCAGTTATAAGCATCCCTCCCCTCACCCCCAAAAAACCTATTCATTTGGGAGAACAGGGTCTGACAAACTCCCATCTCACACTATAGCAAATACCTCATGTCTAGTTTTTAAATTTTACAATCTAAGTACTTTAAATATATCATATTTAGTGCATTAAGCTATTATATCACAAGAAATATTTAATAAGTCATTGTTTACTTTATAAAAAGCCTGATTGGCTTAAAGGGTGGACAATGTTCTTGAGCTTATAGTCTGCATAAATCAATGAAAGACGTATAGGCACACCCAGTACACACACACTTACTTCATGCTATTAAGCTTTGAGTAAATCACATTTGTGCTAGGATCTTCACAAGAAATGCCCTATTCCAGCTGAAAGAGCCCTGGGCTGAAATCCATCCAGCCCCTTCCTTTCTCCTTTAGAAAAGCCAGCTTCAGTGTTAAGTCACCACTTCCTATTTCCCCTTGTTGCAGGTGGTTTGATGCTCACTGACATGCGGTTATCAATTTGCAAAGTACCTCTTCCATCGTAGTCAGACAGACCTGTCACTACCACCTGGAGTTGGTTTGATTCTGGCATTTTGAAGAGGGTAGTTAGCAAAAGATAAAACTGAGACCCAGAGAAAGGAGACAAAAAAACGTTCCAATGGCTCATGGAGACAACAGAGATTTTGTTTCGTAGGGTTGAGGATGGAGCACACGAGTCTGCAAGGCGAGACAAACCCTCCACTGCTAAGCTGCATTCTCCCAGTAGGGATCTGAACTGTAGCTGCCTGCTATGCTTCCCATCATGCACCCTGCCTCCCTGTAGAGGAAATGACTCATCTGCATAAACATGCTTATAATTTCAACAAATCATTATATTCCATTTTAAGAACTCTGGAAATAGTAAGATTATAATGTATGTTAGAGTATTTTATCTAACAGTAAAAAAACGTTTCCAATTTTGACGTTGCTTTTTAAAACGTTAATGTTAACGCACAAATTTCATAATATTTGAATCTGGCCTAATATCAACTTTATTGATTTCCTACCAATATCCAGCAAAAGAGCATAAAAGAGCACCGATGTTTATCTTCAAACCACAGAGTAAAAAGGTCTTTGAGGGAGAAACAGTGAAGCTAGAGTGTCAGATCTCAGCTATCCCTCCACCAAAGCTTTTCTGGAAAAGAAACAACGAGATGGTCCAGTTCAACACTGATCGGATAAGGTGAGACATGGCTGTCTTGAGTGATGTAGACGTAGCTTGGATGAATCTAGTTATGCTTTTTACACACACTACGAGTATAAATTACACAATTATGTATTTAATACGTATTTAAGTCAGATTCAAGTAATCCTAAAAACAATACATGAAAGAGCCTAGAATTCATCTTTTGTTGGCAGTGAAGAATGCTGACTATACAAAAGAAATGGCGTAGAAAGATTAAAAGGGAATTACTTGAGGGAGCAAGAGAGAGTGTGTCTGAGTTTCCTAGAGATCCAGCTAGGGTCTTGTGCATGTTCGACAGACATCCTACTACCAAGTTGTACTTCCACTCATAAGTGTGGTACCTAACTTAGGAAGAAATCAATAACTACACGGCACTGATTAGACACAGTCTTGGAATTTCTTAACATTCTTTTCTTATTAGTTAGATTCTATAAGGTGGCAATATCATTTAAACTTTCATCCCAGATTTTAAAAAAAAATTGTAGCAGGGCAGTGGTGGCGCACGCCTTTAATCCCAGCACTTGGGAGGCAGAGGCAGGCAGATTTCTGAGTTCGAGGCCAGCCTGGTCTACAGAGTGAGTTCCAGGACAGCCAGGGCTACACAGAGAAACCCTGTCTCGAAAAACCAGAAAAAAGAAAAAAAAATTGTAATACCTGACCCTTTGTTTTTTTTGTCTGCTTCTTTCCAGCTTATATCATGATAATGCCGGAAGAGTAACTTTACTGATAAAAGATGTAAACAAGAAGGATGCTGGGTGGTATACAGTGTCAGCAGTCAATGAAGCTGGCGTGACCACATGTAACACAAGATTAGATGTCACAGGTATGTCAAGAAGCAACCCGATGTAACCAGGAAACTGAGAAACTCCTGACTCAGAATTGTGTGACAGATGGGACTTGTCCCTCCACAATCATTTTCGCATCATATCTATCAAGTTCAACTGGTATGTTAAACCACTCATCTGAATTAAGTTTTATTTATTTCAGCCCGTCCAAACCAAACTCTCCCGGCTCCTAAGCAGCTGCGCGTCCGACCAACGTTCAGCAAATATTTAGCACTAAATGGGAAAGGTTTGGATGTGAAGCAAGCTTTTAACCCTGAAGGAGAATTTCAGCGCCTGGCAGCTCAATCTGGACTCTACGAAAGTGAAGAACTTTAATAACTTTGCCCACAGGGAAAACACAACGTCAGGACTACCAGTATATCTAATAACATTGTGGGGGAAAAATCCATGGCTGTATTAACAGATTGTGGCTTTACTTAGGTTGTATAACTAACTCACATTTAGAATGTTATTTACCCTCTGACTCTGGCACAGCCTGTCTATTTCTCTGACCTATGAAGCCAACAGTATACTAAGTATATGAGTTTATATTGTAAGAGACTGTTTTAAGATGCAGTGTCTTAACACTGAAGTCATTTAACAACTATGAGTTATGAACCAGAAACTTTTTAAACACCACTAATGCTTGCAGTAAAGTTTATGGGTATTGCTTAACAAACATTTATTTACCTGTTCTCTCTTATAGGAATACTAACATGATATAGATTATCTGAGTGTTCCACAATTTCACATCAAAAGAGAATAAAATTTGAGTAATTAAGACAGACTTGTGTCATCTTCATGAGAGTCTAGAACAATCTTTCTGATCAAACTTGTGCTTTTTATATGTAAAAAGACACTCAGAAAAACCTGTGAATAACAAATTCCAAAACACAGAAATGTTGTCATTCCCAAGGAAGGCATAAAGCTCACAACTTAAGTGTTCCCTCTGAAAATGCCTCCCATGACTTATACTTCAGAGACAATCACAATAACACCAACCACAGTCCTCGGTTTGTGAACAAACTCAGTGGAACGAGCACCATCTCCAAAGGTCATCTCTCAGTTTTGTGGATTTCATGTAAATGTCAAAACTGCTTAGCTATTTTGCCTCCTATGTTTTCCAAATCAAATAACTTGCTATGTCTAATTTTGTGACCCCCTGAGAGTGCAAGCCCAGGAAGATACAAATCCTTTCATGAAACTATCTTAAGCTGGAACAATGTCATTTTCTTTGCCGTGAGTCACCAGTCCACTGGCTACAGCCTTTGCGTGGTCTTTTCTGTTCCTTCGATGAAAGACCATATTTGGCTTCGTCACTGTGTGGCCCAGTTCTGATTTATGTCTGCACATAAACGCCATTTATCCATACCACTCCCCACTTCTTTCAGCAGAGGAACAAAAGTAGCTTTGTCTTCTGCTTTCAAAACAGCTCAGTGGTATTCTTCGTAGACTACCCTGGAGAGCTTTGGACAGAATCCATTTTCGTTTCCTCTTTTACAGTCATAGAATTCCTCCTGTCCTCCATCCTGCTGAGTTTGAGCTTCCTTCACTCACAGCCAATTTTTTTTTTTTTTTCAGGGGTTGGGGGAAGGTACTTTTTCTACAGTTTGTTTGCAAATCTTCTCATCTTGGCAAAGTTTCTGGGCAAGATGTTGATGTGGGCTCCCAGGAATACTACGATCTCCCATTCTGGTCACGGCTCATATAACCACTTCCTATTCTTAGTGTGTCTATGGGTGCGAGCACGCACGCGTGGAGGTTAGAGGAGAACTTAACAGGAGCTAGTTCTCCCCTCCTTCCATGTAGGTCCTAGAGATGTGACTGAGGTTGTCAGTTTAGTGGCAAGTATCTTAACTTGCTGAGCCATCTTCCTACCCCAGTGGCAACTATTCTTTGTTTATTTGTTTGTTTGTTGTTTGTTTGTTTTCGAGACAGGGTTTCTCTGTGTAGCTCTGGCTGTCCTGGAACTCACTCTGTAGACCAGGCTGGCCTCGAACTCAGAAATCTGTCTGCCTCTGCCTCCCAAGTGCTGGGATTAAAGGTATGTGCCACCACCGCCCGACCTTCTTTTTTTTTTGGGGGGGGGGAACTATTTTTTTATTAGATATTTTCTTTATTTACATTTGAAATGATATCCCCTTTCCCGGTTTCCCCTCCGAAAAACAAACCCTATTCCTTCCCTCCTCCCTCTTCTCACCTTCTCACCACCCAACCCACCCTCTCCTGCTTCCTGGCCCTGGCATTCTCCTACACTGGGGCATAGAACCTTCACAGGGCCAAGGGCCTCTCCTCCCATTGATGACCAACTAGGCCATCCTCTGCTACACATGCAGGTGGAGCCATGAGTCCCCCCATGAGGGTACTGGTTGGTTCATATTGTTGTTTGTTCTATAGGGCTGCAAACCCCTTCAGCTCCTTGGGTCCTTTCTCTAGCTCCTTCATTGGGGACCCTGTGCTCAGTCCAATGGTGACAACTCTTAAAAACAACCAGTCGCTGCACGTAGCAGGGACAACAAGGCCTCACAGCAAAGCATGTGGGCTTTGACATCCATGGACTTCACTGCGACTTTGGGAAAAATTATTTAATCTCTTAGCACTTTGGTTTCCTCAAGCTCTAGCTAAAAATGAGACTAAACCTACAATAAATGCTAATAATTTGGGGGGAAAAGAAGCCTATTATAATTAATTGTTATAACTTTTCAAGCCCAAAGTCAGAAGCTGATGTCCAGGTGAAAAGAGGCAGGTGCCCCACCCCACTTTGTACAAGACCTACATTTTTCAGCATTCATTTTGTTAGGCCTTGAGGCTCCCAGGAAAAGGAATCAACTGGTGTGCATTTCTTAACTGAATGAGAGAGTTTACTTGAGCATTTTCAAATTCCTCCAGGCCCTTCCTCTCCCTGGGGACAAGAATACTTCTGGTTTTACCTTCATTTGCTTCATAAGAATTGCTTTCAGCAGAGTCTGAAATGCACACATAAAGTGGGACCTTAGCTGAGGGCATCTCTAAATAAAGAGGAAACAGACCCTGAAGGGAAGTTAGAGCTTGAATGACTAAGGAGGATTCTGTCCCCAGACTTAATGAAACACATGAAGAGGAAATAAAGTAGTTACACTTTCTTTTTTGTGTAAATAGTTTGTTTTTACTTTATGTTCATTGGTGTTTTGCCTGTATGTATGCCTGTGTAAGGGTGCTGAGTCCCCAGGAACTGGAGTTCCAGACAGTTGTGAGCTGCCATATGGGTGCTGGGAATTGAACTCCGGTCCTCTGGAAGAGCAACAGTGCTGCTCTTAACCTCTGAGCTACCATTCCAACCTCAGGAACTACATTTTCTATATATTTTATTTTCTGAGCAAAATGTTGTTCCTTAATTAAAGGTAAGTTATGTTTTATATTTCTTTATAGCATTTACTACTGACTGCTGAGGTGCATATGCCCCCAGTTTATAACTAGAAACTTAGCCCCCAATGCAGTAGGGTTAAGAGAAGGGCATTTGGGAAGAGACTGGGTGAGTGGTATTTTGGCATTATTAAACCTACAGATTGGCATACTCAGTAATTATAAATATATACCATAGAGAAACTCTTTGAACAAGAAAATTCTATAACCTACCTGATAGAAATGAGGATGTCTAAAGAGACTCCCATGTATCTCAGTCTGACCATCAACTGACCCCACAGAAATGGGAATTTCCACAGGAATCTCACTCTGGGAGAAGGAGAAGGCCCCAGCCAGAGAGGAAGCTTGTCTCCCAGAAAGGGATTCCACACAGTTTTTTAACAACTTGTCCCATTACAGTAAAAATGTGAAGCCTGGATAATGATGGTTCAATGATGGGGTGACTGAGGTGATCGTACCTTGACCAGCTTAGATGTGCAGATCTTTGACCTCCTATTAAAATTTTAACTTCACTTTGGGACCCCAAAGATGAAGTTGAGAGATTCACTGGATCTCTTTATCCCTCTTCCTAACATGGCCCAATTTGAACAAGTGCTCCCCTACCTACCTACCCACTCCCACTTCACCGTTCTAGCATCCTCCTACCCTCGGGCATCAAGCCTTCACAGAACCAAGGGCCTCCCCTCCCACTGATGTCAGATAAGGCCATCCTCTGCTATACATATGCAGCTGGAGCCATGGACTCATCCATGTATACTCTTTGGTTGGTGGTTTAGTCCCAGGGTGCTCTGGGTGGTCAAGTTAGTTGATATTGTTGTTCTTCCTATGGGGTTGCAATCCCCTTCAGCTCCTTCAGTCCTTCCCCTAATTCTTCCATTAGGGTCCCTAGGTAAATTATCTCTTTTAATTGGGTTGTTGAGGATGGGTGGCTGGGCTTGGCATGGGAGACAGATTGTGACTTCAAATTTTTTTTTACTACTAATTCCTTATAGCATTTTGTTAACCCAGGTAAAGCTGAGAGTAATTAAAGTCTACATGAATAGGAAAATGTACTTGCCAGTATTAGCTTTTTTAAAAAAAAATAGCAGTCAAAATAAATAACGGAAGCACAGCATAAATTAGATAAATTATAAATATATGTCTGAAGAAAAAAGAATTGTTACAATAATGAGTAGGGAAAATAGCATTTATGTATTGGACCAGGGAGATAATTGCTAAGTAGGTAAAATCCTCAGTCCTCTATTCCTTAGTAGATAAAGACTGGAGCTTATATCCAGAGAACCCACAAAAATGCCAAATGGGTATGTGTGACATAACACACACTTCAACTCACCCCAGAAAAGGAGCCCATGATCAGACCAAAAGAAAGTTTGCACCAATGTCCGATTTGATGAAACTAGTGAGTTTTTCTCTGGTTACCAGCAGTAGTTTGGATGAAAGGCTACTTACAAGGGGCAGGGAGGCCTCCCGCATCACCAGAACACCCACCCCAACATCAGTGACAACTCCTGTAAATTACAACCCTAGATATATTGGAGCACTCTGCACAGCCTTCAGGGAGCTCTTCAGTAGGAACATCCCTGACTAGCTCTGTTCCCCTGTTAGGCTGGCAGTCCCCACAGCAGCAACTTCTTACCTTTTTTTTTTTTTTTTTTTTTTTTTTACTGTTGCAAGGGGTCTTCAAGAATCTTGCAAGTTGTTTTTCTTTTAAATACGCAATGCTTAGTGAATCTGTGCATCATCCTCCTTGCTCGGGGGGCCGTGTTCCTCCTCTCTGTATGGTCCAATTTTAGTATATGTGCAGCAGAAGTGAGCACTCTTCCAAGTTTTTCTTCTCTGCACATGTGACCCTTTGTGACCTCTCCTTCCCTCTCGGAGAAAATGTTTCAATATGGGGAAAGTGTTGCAATTCAGAGGAAGAGGAACAAGCCATACAGCAGTAAGGATAGCCACCTGTCCTTGCCGCACTTGGGAGTTGGAGTTGGAAACTGGAACAAGACGGTTAGCTAGAGTAGCCTCAAAATTTAAGATGGAGCGTGATCAAAGAAGACACCTAACATTAACCTCTGGCCTCCATGTACACACATGTGAACTTGTACTTTGCAGAGTCATGCACACCCACACATGTGAATATATAAATCCACAGACAGGTTCAAAAATAAGTTTTATATACATTCCTGAAAAGCTATATACTAATGTGGTAAAAATAAGTATTTTTAAAAATACTTGAGAATTCCATACAATAGGATATAGAATACTTGACCAAGAAATGGAGAGAGGGGCTACTGAAGTTTTAGAAAGCACATCACAGTGTTCTTATAAAGTGGGAAGCATATTTTATAAGTGCTAAGGCTAAATTCATGCAGGTCTAGGAAAATAGTCTGAAGTCCCTAGAACGGCATCCATAGATGGATGCTATTCATTTTATTATTAGGACCTCGGCAGTTCCATTAATAAGACAATAATCTATTTTATCTAGGAAAACTGGCAATTGGGAACCACAGGATGGTTTATCTGGGTTACTCTTTGTACTGGTATTGAAAAAGATCCAGGTAAGATTTACGTGGGTTAGAATTAACCAGTCCACCATTGTGCATTATTGAATGTCCCATTTGCAAGTTACTGTAGAATGTCCAAAATGAATTGAAAGCTGGAAATCAGAGAAGGCTGTGGCAGCCTTTGGCAAAGCTCCATGAGGTAAGATCTGAACTAGAACTGTAAAATGAGGAGAATGCATTTTGTTATGAAGTTGAAATATAAAAGCAAGATGCTCCTCATGTGTGGTGGTTTGAATACGCTTGACCTAGCATGTGGTACTATTAGGAGGTGTGGCCTTGTTGGAGGACGTGTGTCATTGTAGGTGTGGTCTCTGAGAATCTCCTTCTAGTTTTTTAGAAGACAATCCTTCCCTGGATACCTTCAGATCAAGATGCAGAACCCCCGGCTCCTTCCCCAGCACCATGTCTACCTGCAGGCTGCCATGCTTCCTGATATGATGACAAACTAAACTTCTGAAACTGTAAGCCAGCCCTCAACTAAATGTTGTCCCCAATTAAATGTTGTCCTGGAAACCCTAATTAAGACATCATGCTTGAAGCTGATTAAGAGTGCTTGCTGCTATTACAGACTATTACAGCTGTCTGAAACTCTAGTTCCAGGGGATCTGATGTCCTCTCCTGGCTTCTTGGGAGCCAGTACTTGATGCATATCCATACATGCAGGAGAACATTCACACACATAAAATAAAATCTTTTTTTTTTCATACTTAAAAGTAAGGCTTTACTCATGCTGCATTGTTATTCCAGTCTAAGAAACATACACTTCCATTAAGTCTCTGCATTGGATTTAACAGCAACTATACTCATGAACTGCTTGGCCAGTGGGGAATTTAAAGGTTTCAGAACTCCATACTTCGCCGGGCAGTGGTGATGCACACCTTTAATCCCAGCACTTGGGAGGCAGAGACAGGCAAATTTCTGAATTCGAGGCCAGGCTGGTCTACAGAGTGAGTTCCAGGACAGCCGGGGCTATACAGAGAAACACTGTCTCAAAAAACCAAGAAAAAGAAAAAGAAAACAAACAAACAAACAAACAAACAAACAAAAAGAATTCCATACTTAGTTCCTTCCCTGTCCCAAGTTCTGAGCAAGTAAAACAATAAAATGAGAGCAAGGGTACTGTCTGGCCCACCAGAGCTGGGTGTCCTTTGGAGAAGAAGCAATACCTTATTCAAGTGTACAGAGAGGAAAACCAGACCTTACCGAACAGAAATGATTCAGGCTTAGTAGCAGTCAGTGATTTACAATTGCCAGAGACTTGGAAAGTCAGAACTGGAATTCAAATTCTCTGTCATTCTTGTTTTTGGTCTTAGTCTTTGCCTCTTCTCTTTGTTGTGAGGCCTCCTCTGTTTACATTACATGCACATAGCTGTTATCCATCAAAACTCTAGGTAATATTTTTCTTTTTCATTTACAATCCATTTCTTAAAATTTACATTGTAGGGTCACATACAAAAATGTACAAAAATGAAGCATAATGGCATACACACACACACATACACACACACACACACACACACACACACACTCCTGAAAGCGTTGCAAATGTTCAGTAATCTGCTCCTGTAGACTCAGGGAAGCAGTTAGAGGAACATAGGTAAACCAGGAAGGCAAAATTGGGCTCTCTGACTTGGCTTTGTCTCACTGAACTTTACACACGGAGAGACTGGCAAGAAGGCATGGGGCCAGGCGCTTAGACAGGAACAATAGGAGAAAGGGGAGGGGCAAGTACACTGTACAATATCCAGCCAGTGTCTGTTTACTAGACATTTAGCCTGAATGTATAAAGTTACTACTGTTTTTTTCCCCTATGGCTTAAACTTATGTATTTCACAGATGTCCATGTTGTTGTTGTTGTTGTTCCTGCCAAGGAGCACACCTGGCAATGCCCTAGACAATCATTGGCACACTCCTCCCACCCCTTACACCAGCTACTCGAGAGCTTAGGGCAGGAGTATAGCTCCAGCCCAGGATTCAGAAACAAACCTGAACAAGAATGAGATTCATTAAATAAATAAATGTAGAAAGCCAAGGATGTAGCTCCATGATAAAGTGCTTGCCTAGAATGCAGGTGACTCTGAGCTTGATCCTTGTAAACTTCTGAGTTTCTGAAACAAGGTTTTACTCTGTGATCCAGGCAGACCTAAACTAAGGACCTACTTGCCCCAGCCATACATTTTCTTCTGATGTGTGTGTGTGTGTGTGTGTATCTGTGTCTGTCTGTCTGTCTGTCTGTCTGTCTGTCTGTCTGCATGTATGTATGCATGTATATATGTATTGCAGTTTAGCATGTGCTGTGATTTGCTCTGGAAATTAGGACGCATTTTAGAAGACTGTGGAGAGTCTCTCTCTCCTTCAGCAAGTGTAGGAACATAGAGGCATCCCAGCCGCTCAGCCATCATAGAGAGAACAGTTGACTGTACGTGTGCAAAAAGTGATCTTATTTTATGTTAGGTCACGATTTTGGTAGTACTTGCTAAAACAGCATAACACCAAAACTATCTAATGGCAATATATTATGTATCCAATAAAGTGAATGAAATAGGCAGATATAGTTATATAGGGGACATAACCATATATAAGATTATTATTTGTGATTGTTTTACACACTGTTTATAGAGTAGAAAAGGCAGGAAACACTCTTTCAGGTCTTCTAGGTTAAATTATACAAATAAGACATAATGATTTAGAGCTGATGAGGTGACTTAGCTTAGTTAAGAGCACTGGCTGCTCTTGCAGAGGACTTGGGTTTGAATCCCATAATCCATATGGCAGCTCACAATCCTCTGTAACTCCAGAGCCAGGGAATCTGACACCTGTGCACACCACACACGTACCAGATACACATGCAGGTAAAACACCCAAACACATAAAAAAAATTAAACCACAAGATATGACAACCACTGCAATATACATCTTGGATTGGGGACTGAGCCAGTAGTGTTCTTTTGCTATAAAATATGTTAATTAGTGAACTGTGAACAAACATGTGGACTTACTCACTCTTTTATCATCCTCGAATGTTTGTAGTGTTAGAATTAAATGAGAGTCTGAACCAAAGATATGAGTTAGTGGGTGTCTAATTTGGAAATGTAAAAATGGAATGAGCACCCTCTGCTGGTAGAAGTGTTTCTTTGATTCAGAAACTGGTTGAGTCTACCCAGGGGAGGCCTCTGCGTGGAGTGGTGGTGTCCTCCACTGTTAGGGCAATCCAAACTAACAATCTTGTCAATCAGTGATTTGGGGAGTATTTCTTGGGTTTGTAGGAATTCTTCTAAAGAAGTCAATATGAGGTATTATGTGACAGCCTTTATTCCCATTTAAAAAGGCTATCGGTTAAGAGGAAACAGATCCAACAACGAAATCCACTCAGATTTAACATAACAGGGCTAATTTAGCTGCCGAGACTTTATGTAGTCGACAAGAGGAAATCGTTAGAATGAGAACTGCTTTAGAGACTGGGTTTCTAGTTTTTAAATGTCATTGTCACTTAAAAATAAAGTCCTTCTGAGTACAGGGTCCCCAATGAAGGAGCTAGAGAAAGGACCGAAGGAGCTGAAGGGTTTACAGCCCCTTAACACAAACAACAATATGAACTAACTAGTACCCTCAGAGCTCCCAGGAACTAAAACTCCAACCAAAGAGTACATATGGTGGCACTCATGGCTCCAGAAGCATATGTATAGCAGGGGATGGCCAAGTTGGTCATCAATGGGAGGAGAGGATCTTGGCCCTGTGAAGGTTCTATGCCCCAGTGTAGGGGAATGCCAGGGCCAGTAAGCAGGAGTGGGTGGGGTAGTTAGCAGAGGGAGGGGTTAGGAAACAGGGGATTGTTTTAGTTTTTGTTTATTTTATTTTATTTTATTTTATTTTTTTTTTGGAGGGGAACCTGGGAAAGGAGATATTGTAAATAAAGAAAACATCTTATAAAAAATGAATAAAAGAAAAAAAAACAAAAAAATAAAGTCCTTAAATATTTTAAAAATTTTTCCTCCTGTTTTTTCTTCCACATAAAAGAATATTGTTTTAGCCGTAGCTTTTACGTTTGCTCCATCAAATGCTTTCTCTCCGAGCACACATTGGTGCCTGAGGATAGGATGCAATAGGAATAAGAAAGGGTAGATGAAGGAAAAGGAGAGAGTCTAGAGTCTTACCGTTGTTTTATGCAACATTTATTTATACATATGCCTTTATTTAACACTAAGGGCCATGCAGGAAGAATGACAAATGGCTTTAGAACTCATAGAATGCAGCCCATAGGTTACCACAGCCACATGGGTGAGCCTCAGTGTGGCATGGCCCCAAAGACTGTGTGTCCTGACGAGTTTATGCTGTTGTGCAGTTCTGCTTTACTTGCTGCCCTCACAGTCCTCTTAATTTAAGAATTACATGAAACCTCTAAGGAGGCTTCTAGGCTCTCACTGGAGAGTGTTTCTGGCACCCACAAAAATAATACTTGATCTCTTTCAGACATTGCTGCTAGAGCCGATTAATGATTCAGTCACCACCCTAAGGAAGAATTTAGAGAAGTAGATTGTCAGTAATGACTACTACCCTTTGAAAACATTTGGAAAAATAAAAATTGTTAGTGAAACTAGGTTGAGATATTCTTACTACTGGCTCTGATGTAGAAAACCTTAGGGAACATTTTGAAGTTCAGAAAGGCACACTCTTATTAGTTAAGCTAAGATCTTTTATGGTCAGGGAACTGTTGGGCCCTATTTGGGCCTTGAGGACAAACCCGAGCCTGGCTCGAGTTTTGTAAACTGTCTCAGTCGCTTCCATACTGGAGTGACTCAGCACGACCTGCTTAAGCCTGCCTTTGCCCAGCTCCATATTCTTTGTCAACTTTCCCCTCCCTCTAAGTCATCTCACCTCACCAGAAAACTCCACCTCCTCTCTCAGCCCTTTTTAAAGAGAAGATTGATACATTAAAACTAGTTCCTGCTTTGACAGACTCCTGGCTCTAGGTGGCTATTCTCTGGACAACAGGAGATCCGAACCATGACACTCACCATCCCACTCAGCCCAGAGAGGCTCAGTTGGACCAGGTTCTCTCTCTAGCCTGGTTCTGCCAGCAGAGAGCCCAGCAGGGAACAAGAACAATGACAGCATTGGCTGATGTGACTTCCACTGAGGCTGGACTGATGGTGATTGATTTCTTATACCCATTTCTGCCCTCAAGTTCCTGATGCCATTTATTAAGAATTGCTGATGAGTAGGTATGCATTTTGAGGATTTAAGGTAGATATGACTGGTCCTTACATAAAATTTTAGATTTATGATTCTTTTAAAATTCTTACAAGATGACTTCTAAAGATAAATAATAAAATAATTACTCCTTTCTTTGTTACCACAAATTGCCGCCTGCCAGTAAGAGAAATTGGCTGAGAAAACTGCCTTGCTCGCTCATACTTTGTTAATCTATAACAAGTTTCTTGTTTACAAATAATATAAGTGGAGTTTTGGAAATAATTTTTTTTTCTTTCCTGTACTGTGTAATGTTATTCCTTGTTTTGGGGAATATATTGTTTTTTTTTTTTTTTCATAGTCATTCACTAGAAGAAAAATAGAATGTAATCACATTGTAATTTCCTACAGCTTGAAAGATTTTGCTGGGATATATAAGCCATGGGAGAAAGAATAAAGTGTGAATGCTGGAGCATCCATCAACTATGTATATATTTTAGGTTTGTATGTGTGGTGGGTTAGAGCATTGTTCCTTACATTCATCAACTATGTATATGTGCATAAAATTTGTGTGAATGTGAGCTGGAACATTGTTCCTTCCACCTATCATTTATGTGTATGTATATATGTAAAGCTTGTCTGAGTGTGTGTTGGAGCTTGTTCCATCCAGTAATTGTGTATTTTTATGTATGTATGTATATATGTATGTATGTATAAAATGCTTGCAGCCTGCTTCTGTGACATTTGCTCTAACCATTCTATGTGTGAATGTGTATATGTCTAACTGTAGGTTTATTTGCATATATGTATGCATATATCTATGCATTTATGTATGTGTGTGAGTATATATTTGTGAATATGAAGTTATTGGACTCTGTCTTTTGTTTCATCCACTCAGTGTGTGTGTGTGTGTGTGTGTGTGTGTGTGTGTGTGT
>JADRCD010199671.1:0-18994 GCA_019843815.1 Montemys delectorum | reverse complement strand
CGGCCTAAAATCTCCTTCTCATGAATAGCTCACAGTTTCATTCTGTACATTTCTCCTTCCCTCCCTCCATGTTTCTTCCTCTTCTCCATTTCTCTCTTTTTTCTCTTTCTCTCTTGTTACCTCTTTCGTTAGTAATTTTCTTAGAGCCTTATTTTTATTTAAAATTATATGTGGTTTGGAATGTTTCGCTGACATTCTCTCATGGTGAATCTCTCCATGTTTCTATTTCATGTGCATGAAATGAGTGGAGCAGAGCAGGGAAACCCAGACTATGGAGAGAAAGCCTGGGCCACACGTAGAGGCTAATGCAGCAAGCAGTCGTGCCATGGTGGACAAGGATGACATTTCTGCCCCTTCTCCATGGACACACCTTTTATTTTGTATTCTGACCATGCATCTGAGTCTAGCTCCATTTGCTGTGCTCTTCCCAAGCTGAGTATATGGTATTGCAACCTGGAAATGTTGTTAGTCCATGACTTCTGTGATTAACTGTATCTATGGAGAGGAATCTAAGACTTATGAGCATACAAGACATAAACTACCAAAGGCAAAGACTTTTTATTTTTTAAAAAATGATACACTGGATCTTTGGCATCCAAATCTTACTAAGCCCAAATTATTTAATCTATGGATTAAACCTGCTTAATCCACATTTAAGCGCAGTATTAGATGGACCTGTTGTTTTTTTTTTTAATCTAAAAGTTTCTGAATTTTTATGGCAAAAATATTTCTCACAAATACATATTTCACAGAGGTTGAAATAAAAATCTGACAAGTACAATTGTTAATTGTACAATTGATGAGCAACGAGTACAATTGTTTAATTCACCTATAATTTATGGATTTGTAGATTTAAAAAACAACTGAATCCCTCTACTGTACATCAAGTGCTACGTTAATACTGGGCTAGAGGGTAAATAACAGCATACTGGCAACAGTTAAGATAAACCACACATGACAACCTAAAACATACACTTCTAACAACAGCCAAGAAGGACACTTTAATTTTAAAAAGGTGACCACAGTGATCTGTATATTATGAGGCAACATTCTGAATTATAGAATTATGTAATATCTGTGGCACTTGAGAGGTAGGGCCTTATGGGTGATTGGGGAGGAATGGGCTGTCCATAGACTGGCTGCCTGATGAGTGGGTGAGCTATTGCAGGAGACCATTTGTACAGCAGTAGTGTACCCTAGCCTTCCTAGGCATTTCCCCCAGCTGTGTCCTATTCTGCCTTGTGACTTCATGCAGTCTCTCCTGTAATGTTTCACCAAACATGGCTCATTTGTTGCTGGACTTGCAGCATTCTAGAGGAAAGAATCTCTTTCTAGAGATCACTCAGCCTCACATACCCAGCTACAGTGAAGCAACCAGACAAAGAAATGTGGATACTGTGGTCATACCATTCTTAGAAAGGGAGCGTAGAGAGACCTTGTACCAGGTGATACAGAGAAGAATGGTGTGGGCAGAGGTCACACCCTAGAACCTGCCTCTGGAGCTGTATGCTCAGTGCTTACGTCAGGGGCTTTCAGGAGACTGGGTCAGAGCATAGTTTAGAAGAGCAAAGTAAAAGACATCTGTGTAACTTGAACAATTGTAGTCAGTGCTAAGACACAAATCACCTCTCAGTTTCCTAAAGAAGAGAGGACTCAGTGACTGATTCCTCCTGTATCATTTCTGGATGCTGGTCAGGCATGCCACAAGTTCTATAGCCAAATAATCTGGAGAGGACTAGTGAACCTCTCTGGCTGCAGATGCTTTTATTCTTGGCACAACTCTTCTGAGTGTTTTCTAAGGCTGATATTAATAACAGATGGAGAGACGGTGACTCAGAGCTTTTACCTTTTTCTTCCTGAACACTTTGAAGTTTTTGATGTATTCAATAGTTAAATAGAGGCCACTTTAATGAGGAACTCCCCAGCCTCATCCAACTTTACTCCAGTATTAATTTCATTGACATTGCATTGTCTGATGAGGTCGTTCTGACTTGTTCATTGGCCAAAGGGTGTGGCTAATAGTCATGGAATTATTTGTTTGGGGGTAAGATTGCCAAAGGAGAGTGAGTGTAAACAGTCCAGCAAATCACTGAAGAGGAAAGGGGGTTGACTCTTTCTGCCACTCCCAGTCTGTTCTGTTATCTTTCCTGTCTGAGTAATGGCTTCTAAAGCCCTATTGATCAATGAGAAATAGAAGGAAGAAAAATCAAGCACATAAATGGGATATACAGGGGAAGATGCTTAGATGCATCAATGATTTAAAAAATAAACACAAGAAATTAATACATGGAAAATTTCCCTATATCATCCAGATGGAAGTAAGGATGTAAGTACATCTTACAAAACTTTGTCATGGGGTTGAGGGGTAAAGTGTTTGTCACATATGCATGAGGAGCTGGGTCAGATTCCTAGCACCCAGGTATAAAGCTGGGTGTAGAGGTGTTCGTATATCATCCCAGCACTGGGTAGATGGAGACAGATTGCCTGGAGTTGATGGGTTCTAGGCACAGTGAGAGATCTTGACTCAAAAGAGAATGTGGAGGACAAGAGTGGGAGATGCCCAATGTTGACTTTGGCCTCAACATGCATATAAAGACATGTGCATCACGCCTTTGCACATGCATACATATAACACACACACACACACACACACACACACACACACACACACACACACACATGAGAATACTAATCTAGCTCAGACAAAGGGACACAGTGGGCAGACACCATCTTGCCAGCCATGCCACAGTCTTGGCTTTCATTCTAACCTTTTTCCAGCATGGACCTCATTCTGACCTAAGGTAAGATGACTGTGGTTTGAAGCTACTGGGCTTGAGATAATTTATCATGCAGCAAAATATTATGAATAGGGGCTGGAGATATGCTTCAGCCAATGGTGCTTGTTGTGTAAACCCAAGGACTTGAGTTCAACTCCTTGTAACCAACAAATAGTGGATATGGAAGCATATATCTACAAGCCTAGAGTATGAGGAGGAATTTAAGGATCCCTGGGGCTTGATGACAGTAATCTTTCCATATTGGTGAGCTTCAGGTTCAGGAAGAGATCCTGTCTCAAGAAATAAGGTGGAGAGTGATAGAGGAAGGCACTTGATGTTGATCGCTGGCTTCCACATGCATGCATACACATCTGTTCACGAATCTGCAGAAACACATACACACATAGACATGCACATGTGCATACTTAAACATGCACATACATACATGTGCATATATGTATATGCAAAACTATTATAAACCCATCACACATGCATTCATTTTAACATCTCTCTTCTGAGTTGGGGCTACATCTGCAGACACCATTGGCTCTTACACAACAGTGACTTCCCTGAGCAGCAGCACTCCTGTGGCTCTATGCCTGACACGTCCTTGACATTGTTCACTGTCTAACAGCCACAATGGATAGAAAATTGCATCACGGAGGTCTTGAGGGTTTGGTTTCCAAGCCCCACATTGTGCCCTGCGCAGGTCTCAACTTTCAGAGAAGACGACAGCTTTTCAGGGATCCGTCCCAATCTGGATTTGCCTTCAGCTTTCTGTCGCTGTTGCAAAGGCATCTTGTGTTCTGGGATATTTTTGACGTTTGAATCATGTGTCAAGATGTTGTTGATTCTGGTGATGGCAATGCTTCCCTCGTATGCAGAACAGATTGTTAAACATGCCCAGGCTGGGTGCTCTCTTCATTCTGCTCTTCCCAATTTTATTGTCACTTCAGAAATAAACCACAACACATAAAGGCGCCCTGAGAAGGCGGCTTTAAGAGCCCTGGGGTAGAGCTAAAAGCAGCTCCCTTGATTTTATGTTGGAGCCATCTGGTGCTTACATCAGCTACCCCTTGTTTTCAAATATATATTATTTGCGACTTTGTTGAGCTGAATAACATGAGCCCCTTTGGAACAGCAAATATTGTCAACGTACAGTGATTTAAATAAGAGAAGAAGCTAGTCATTTCATATGAGTCTATGGATCTAAGTAGATTGTATCTGCACCCCCAGAGCTGGAGAGTGTGGACACTGAACAGAAGTATCTTACCTTTAATTCTCTGGGCACAAGACAAGTTAAGTCCACTGTAACTAAAGTTAGTGAAACTTTGCTGGGTGCTTACTATAACCTAGGCCTTGAACTTACACACTCCAAATGCTGTATGTAATTCAGACCTATATTATCATAAGTTAAATAAAAAAAATCCTAAAATTTCAGGAATTAACCAAGCACACATTTACTTATTTAGATATTGCCAGACATAAATGTTGGCAGACAAAGAGGCATCCTTGGGAGGCTAGATAGACCGTGTTGCTACCATCTCCTGTGGGAGAGACCAAGTTCTTGTTTTGTGCAAGAGAGTGACAGGGACCATGCCATGGCTCTTTCATACTTCTATGTAGAAATTCCATGTGTCAGAACTGTGTAAAGCATTTTTGAGCATAAAGTGTCACCAAATCTTGTCTAAAAAATCTTCCCCAAATGAATTTTCAAAGCTATTGCCATCATTTGGATGTGCAATTTGCCCACATGCTCCTGGGTCTGAACTTGGTCCCAGCTGGGGCTCTTCTTTGGTGTACTGCGGAACATGCGGAGAGGATTTGTGCTGGCAGAAATAGATCACTTGGGGGTTCCTGATCTGCTCATATGTGACCACTAGTGGACAGAACTCCAGCCTCCTTGCTTTTCAAGCCACAATGGACTTTATTTCTTTAAACCATGAACCAAAATAAACCTCTCTTCTCTTAGGCTGCTCCTGTTGAGTATTTGGTCAAAGCGAGAAGAGTAATTAAGGGCCCTGTTTTACTGGCAGGTGCTAGGACTGTATTGACTTAAAACACAAAGCTGGTTGGAAAATATGGCAGAGGACCTGAGTTCAGTTCCCAGTACCCACATCAGGTCACTTCAGATTCTGGGTATATGATGCCTTCTTCTGGCTTTGATGGGAATCTACACACATGTTAACATAGTCATATGTGTGCACACATACACACATAACACACACAAAATATACACACACATACATATGCCACACCATACACACAAAACAATATATACATACAGCACACACATACACACCATACACAACACACACATACCTATACCACCCACACATGATACACACACAATATAGTACACACATACAATACACACACATACATACAGCATACACACACATACACACATACACACACCACACCATATCACACACATGCATACAGCACACACATGTGCACACCACACCATACACACCATACCATACACACACCACATTCACACACATCCACATTCAGTACACACATGTACACATATCACAACACACACACAGACCCCCATATATACATCATACATGTACACACCACACACTCATACCACACACACACATATGTACAGCACATTCTTACACACCACACACATACATACATGCAGACCTCCAAATACATATCACACATGTACAAGTGCACACATCACACATACACTACAACACACATGCAACACATATATACATATGGCACACACATGTACACACGACATACATAGACTCTTACACACACAACACATATGTACACACATACACATACCACACAATACAACACACACATGCACACACCACACCATACATACCGTACATGCATACATATTAATAAACTAAATATTAAAAGCCTCCAAATCCATTGCCTTTTCCATCCAATGACTGGTTTGTTATTATTAATTGTTTTAGTTGGTTTTTGAAATTAATTGTTTTAGTTGGTTGGGTTTATATGACATTTCAAACAAACATGTTATGCTTGGTTCACATCCTTTTGGTATCCACTCTCCTGCTTTCTCATCCTGCCCTTAAATAATCCCTCTTCTGCATGCTTTCATGGGCAAAATGTATACAGTGTACAGAATCCCTGATGCATAGTACTGTTGGCTGCTGGGATATGGTGGACGCAGAGTACTCACTGTGCCTAAATAATGTGTTCTCCCAGAGTTCTTACTGATTTCACGCCCTCACCAAACAGGACAGGATCCACTTGGCCACCACAGGAAGCTCCAGCTCCCAAGCAAGTGCCTGGAACTGGTTCACTGTTTAGTAGCTTGACTGAAATCTGCTGACTGGGTGCTGGCTTTGTCCAGTGTACAGTAGGGTCCAGTGTTCACACAGCTTTGAGTATCCTTCTCTGTCACTATTCACTTTCTTTTTGAGGAACAGTGCCTCACTGAGCCTGCATCTAAAGTTCATCAAGCTAACTCAGGTAAATGACTTTGGGAGTTTTCAGTCTAAAACTCACCAGCTAGCTCAGGTAAATGACTTTGGATGGTTTCCCCAAGCTCACTTTTAAAAACACACTTTGATAACAAAAGGATTTAGAGCCCAGAAGGACCTATTTCCACACACAGATAGAACAGCAGGAAAAAAAATGCGAGTGCATAAACTTTATCCTTTGTTTCTGTTTTTCTCACTTTAGAATATAGCATGCCCTCCACAAAACCTTTGGCTGAGCCTTTATAGCCTGGCTGCTGAAGCCTTCAGTCCTCCATCTTGGCACTGTGCAAATGCACTGGTAGCAAGACTCTTAGCCAGTGCTGAAGAGAAGCTACCCTGACCAATGATTTTCCATTTCTGGCTAAATTCCTCACACTCCGCTGTCACCTGACCATCCTTGCTTACTTTCACCATGCATTCTGTGGGGTCACTTTCACCAAACGCCCAGGCCTGGCTGCTTCCCTGGTAACTCCTACCCATCCCTATACTGCTCTGCTTAAACACCCATACATCTTGCTGTGCCCAGCAGCCACCCAGTTCCATACTGAGGTCTTTACTATATTGGCTGAACGGAATCTGTTTTCATTGCTTCAGCAACTGCCAGCTCTGTTTTCCCCTTTGATGTGTATGTAAGCAAAAATGCATTTTGCTTTACAGCACATTCTCAGGGGAATTTAGCATCGAAGCCCCCAAATATCTCCACACAGCAAGAATCACATTGCAGGAAGAGGCAGTTCTTTGCATGTGACCTGAATTTGGTATATGTGTTGGCCTTTTCATGCTTAGGTTTGTATAATACAAACTTTATTTACTTAGAATATATGTTTTCCAGATGAGAGTCATGTCAGCCAGCTTTAAATTACATGTACTTACAATATGTTTTCTCTCTTCCCTTTTCACCTATTATTAAAAATTTTACTTAGGATATACTTTCTAGAAATAAGATTATAAGAAACATTCTTTTCCATAGTATTTATTAACTTATGTTACCTTGTAAACGAGACCATGTTAACTTATAATTCTTACTTATTACCCTTCTAGTGACCAGTCTCATCTCTATGTTGTTCTGTCTTTAAATAATAAGGCTATTTCAAGCATGTCTGAATGAATAATTAATCACCTAGCCTGGGATCTGTCTAGTACCAAAGTATTAATGCTTGAATTAATTTTCAGCTTATAACTGTTTTCATTTACACCTACTTCCTTGGTAGTTATTTAAGGCAATTTCGTCTTCCCTGTCTGAGGCTTATATGTTAATGTATTTCATTTTAATGAACACTTTTTAAGCTGTAGAAGTAGGCCAGACGCTGCCAGAATGTGTCCTAAGCAAGGAATCTGACTTAAAGATAAACCCTTTAGATGAAAATTCTCAAAAGGAATGATTCAATGGAGATATTTTAAATTAATAGCTGAGACATTACTCATCTGAAATATATTGGTATCAGAGCTCCCATCTATTTTAAGGAATTAGACAGAGGTGAGAATTTGTGTCTGTTTGTACCTGTGATTTTGACAATATTCCAGAGCAGTCTAGAGAAAATAATCAGCTTGAACTTTATGGTTTTTAAAACATCCTTTTAGCTGAACTCCTAATTTATATGAGTGTGCAGCTATGTCCAAGTGTCTTAATGCACTTAGCATATTCAAAATAGTTACACTTAATTAGTACAAAAAGCTTTTTTTGTAGTTAACAATTTTGCTTTTGCTAATATTGGGTATCTTTCTCTTTGGACGTTTAGAAATAAGACAATAGAAAGTGAGGCTTGCAGAAGAGTCTGTTTTCCTGTACAAACCCAAGTCAGCATCCTACATGAAAATTCACTGTTTTAATTACTATTTCAAAGGATTCATAAAAACATTTTTATTATTTGGCTTTATTCTCTAAGTCCTTAAAATATAGTAGGTACTAGGGAAATAAGAGTGGATTGTTATATTATAAATGACTTTAGTTAATGTTTTAGCCTTAAAATAATTCCATTTTTCAGAATATAATTTTTCTACTATTGCAAAGTTGTACATTAAACAAGCATAGATGTATCAAATGGGTGCTAATTGTATATATTATGATGTGAATTAGACAATATTACTTTGGTAACAATATGTAACTATTACTAGGGTGGAATGTGAATATAAAAATCAAGTAATAATAATAATAATAATAATAATAATAATAATAATAATAATATTCTCAAAGATGATGATGGTTCTCAAACATCCAAAATGGGGTGTCCCGTCAGGCTTAGGAAACCTTTTGTTGCCAGAGAGCACCTTCAGGTGGAGCAAGAACAAAGTCACTTGTAGTTTGTAAATGAGGAGTTTGTGATTAGAGAGTCATGCCTGGTAAGGAATATGTTCTCCATGAACCCTCTTCTTGCTCTGAACTATTGAGAACCCAGTGTTAGGCATCAAGTCTCTGTTTCTGGACAGATAGTATCACAGATCCCACAGTCCTCATTTCTTTTTTCTGAGTATATCTAGAGTCTGATTTTATACTTCAGGTATAATTTCTATTTCTGCTGATGTAAGAACTAATCACCAAGCTCTGGATTGCTTCTCTGGATTCACATACAGGTTTTCAGTGGCTGTGGGTGGAGACCCGGCCAGAAAGTCAGAATGGGAACACATTTTATTTCAAGGGTAAGATTTAGGCTTGCAGAGTGTCCAAACAGGATTGCTATGTGTGAGTCCAACATACTTGTAGATGGTGTCAAACTGCAATGTCAAGGGTTGGACACTCCTGAGAGCAAACTTCCACAAACCAAAAGTTAACTGGACTCTCTCAGTGGAAAAGTGGAACAGGCTGCCTTAAGATACTCAGCTGCCTTGCTTAACCTATCAGGACTCTTCCTGTCCCTCTACTAAGTGAGCAGCTGGCATCATACCCCCTTAGGACAGATGCTTAGAATTTCACTTCAGACTGTTATGAAGTGGTAATAGCTACAGAACCTCCGTTAGGATAGCTTGCCACCCCACCTCCCCAGTTACCTACTGTTTATATTTTACATGGTATTTCAGTCCCAGCCATGCTCAAAGCTGTATAAGCAGACAGGCATTCAAAAAAGGAAGGGTCTGGCTGCCTTGTAGTAAATATTGACAATTGGAGCAAGACGCATACAGTTTAAAAGTTGATCCCAGTGCCTGCCTGGGTTGAGGTGAAAGAGGAGGAGGCTGCGCATATAGTGGTCTCCTTGTCTTTGAGGGTCAGACTCTCCTCTCTGAACTTGGTTCATCATATGATTTTTTACCTAAATTTTGACGATTAAAACACTGCGGCTTATTGTGTAGAGAACACACAAGGATAACACAGATGTAGTCTTGCTATATGCATGAAGCATACATTTCTAAGTAAGTGGTTAAAATACTGTTAAATATATATTGAACTCAAAAGTGTCAATATTAGAAATAATGTTTTGTCAAATTTTATAGTTTTTATTTGTTACCTTGGGTAAGAAAAAGCTAGCAGACATCCATTACAGGTAAAGGAACGTGACCTTTGAAGAGTTTGTGCTCCCACTTCTGAAGGTTTCCATCGAAACCTTATTTCTCAATCTTAAGAGATAAGAATATCTTCAAATACTCTTTTGTTTCTCACTGAGATATTAGCAACAGGCAGGCTTCAGGAAGGCAAGTCTTTTTTCTTCCTCCCCCCCCATAGCTGTATTTTTATTTAATAATATTCTTACCTATCACCCAGGAAACTTAGAAAGATTTACCTCCTAGCAAGGGTATGAAACTCAGTGGTAAAGTACTTGCCCATCATGTATGATACTTTGGGTTCTATTCCTAACACAGCCGCATGAATAATTAAATAATAAATAAGCAAGAAAGTACATTTCCTATGATGTTACCTAATGTGAGAAAATATGAGGACTGACAGTTAAGAAATGACTAGATCATGAACTATACAGAATTCTGGCATGCTTACAAAATATTATGAAGTGTAGTACAAAATGTCATTTTTCTAGATCATTTGTCTTTAAGTGAAAATCAAATATTTTTGGATGAATTCTGAGAGCTCAGATGCATCCAACTTTAGTGTATGATATCAGCCCTGCCCTGATAGAAGAGGTTTCTCTGTTGGGGTTCAGCTTCTGGAGCAAAGGGTTTGCATTACCATGAACTACACCTGCAAACCTTCCTGCCCTGAACGTCTGCAGCCACCTGGTCATTACCCAGTGAAGAGACCAGTGAAGTTCAAAGCACTGAATGTGACAATTACATCGTATTAATTAAGATTTATGTAGTAATCCCAGAAGCATTTTCTGTGATATGTATATATATATATATGTATATATATATATGCATTTTATTTTATTTTATGTCAATAAATCTTTATTTGTTATACACAGTACTACCACAGCTACCATCCATCAGAGAGCACACTGCAATTTTCAAGTAGACAACTGAGAAAGAGCAAGTCTGCGTGCTGCCTTCATGGTGCATAGAAAACTGGTGAACTAACACTAGCTGGTAGGCTTATGAATCACACCACAGTGTTAATAAAGGCCACTTTAGTCTGGAAGGCTACTTCTCTGACAGGCTTTGAGCAGGTCTACATTGCAGGTCTTGTGAAGGGTGCAACAAGCGAATATTGGAAAATGCTATATCTTGTTTTGAAGATGGAGAGTCAAGTTCTGTACCACTTGAGATCTTAGTAGCTTAATGTTGGCTTTCCTTTATCACACATTGGCAATTTAAGAATTTAGACTTTTTGAGAAAGTCTAGGGTTAAAGAGAACACTTGTCCACATAATAAAATTACTATTTAATAATAACGTTTGCCCAGTTCTCACGTTTTGTCCTACCCAAACCCCTCATCTGATGAGGTTTACTGAAAGCTCTAACAATTGTAACAGACTTCACATACTATGTGTTGAAACGTACCTAAGACACGGATGTGTCCACAGGAAAATGACAGTGCTTCTATTGTAAGTGTCAACTTTTCTCTTGATGTTATCAAGAGAGTCTGCTCCCATGTAATCAGCCTGGCCCTGTTCCCACCATTCCTTCCTTTCTTCTGAGGACATAGACGGTCGTGGTGCAGCTGGGGCCTCCCCAAAGGACAGGTCTGACAGGGCTCCTGAGACATGTTCCGTCATTAGATAGGAGCTGGTATCTTTGACAAGGCCATGGTGTTGGAGCAGAGGTAAGATGTTGGAAATGAAGGTGTCCCGCCACATAGATACATACATACATACATACATGTTTTATATATATTCACGGACTTTTTTTTTTTTTTTTTAGTTTTTCAAGACAGGGTTTCTCTGCATAGCCCTGGCATATTCACGGACATTTTATCTCATGTGTGCACAACCATTCTTTCTGGATCCTGACAGTGTCTTAAAGTGAGTTTCTATCCATTTGCTACAAGTTCACAGATTTTTTTCAAATTCACACACAATGACACACAGCAGGAACAAAGCACAGCAACAGAAAAAGATTGTGGTTCTCCCAAAGCCAGCCTTCCTAAAGGGAGGAAGAGAAAGCAGACACGGGTACTGAGTTTACCTGTCTCTACTGTCGTTTTTGGTTTTTGTTTGTGACTACATATGGCGACAAATACACCTAATAAAAAGTGTCTGGGGACAGCAGATGTGAATAACAGAAAAATGAAAATGTTGAGATAGACATGTGCCTGTTATTCTGCACAAAACGAGCAGAATTTGAAGAGTGCAGTAAGCTACAAAAATGTCTCGCATTTGGAAAGGCATGGTTTGGTACAGTTTATGCAGCACTGTATGGATTCCTTTCAAGCACTCAGGAGAGATACTTCTCAATACAGACCCTCAAATACTCTGAACCCTTACAGTTTATAAAGAATTAGTCACTTAATGTAAGTATAGTTCATTTTCCTTTTGGGTCACAACAGCATGATGCTTTTGGCGAGGACATACATGAGCATCGGGAGCTAGGAGCTGATTAGCTCTAGACTGATATTAGCTTTGTGATACCTGGAGTATGAGGAGGAGGTCAGGTGCAGAATGCTTTCTGGACTACAGTAAAGTCCCTCATTCATTTGAAGGAAATAATATGAGAGAGAGAGAGAGAGAGAGAGAGAGAGAGAGAGAGAGAGAGAGAGAGAGAGAGAGAGAGAGAGAGAGAGAGAGAGAGAGAGAGAGAGAGAGAGAGAGAGAGAGACAGAGAGAGAGACAGAGAGAGACAGAGAGACAGACAGAGACAGAGAGACAGAGAGAGACAGAGAGACAGAGAGACAGAGAGAGACAGAAAGAGACAGAGAGAGACAGAGACACAGACAGAGACACAGAGAGAGACAGACAGACAGAGATCAAATCAAAGCTGGTACTTCTCATTTGTTCTATTTGTTCTATTGTTCATTTGAGCTAAGTCAAGCTGATCATTTGATGTGACATCAGACATCAAGGGTGCTGGTTGTTTGGGCCATTTCTGGTGTCACAGTTTTTCGGTGTCTCAGCCGGTTGTGTTAGAAGAGTTATGTGTGAACTTTGGCCTGTGATTGAATGTCTCATCACTACACATACACACACACACACACACACACACACACACACACGCAAACTCATGTTTCATATTTCTGTTTCCACCTTCAATCAAGCTCCCCTTAGTTTATTCTGTGACCATCTATTGCTTATTTATAACTTTTAACACAGTAAAAAACCCAGTTCTATATTACATATAATATAATTACTTCTTTTCCCAACCCAATATACAGTTAATATTATGATAAAAAGTATTATGGGGTAGAGAAATTGCTCAGTGGTTAAGAGACCTGACTGTTCTTCCTAAAGACGTAGGTTTGATTTCCAGCACCTACATATATAGTGGCTTATCATGTACTTTTTTACTCCTTCTGGCTTCTATGGCAACTATACACACATGGTGTACAAACATACACATAAAGTAAAGTAAATCTTTAAAAACATGCTAGCCATCAATCTGCAGAAATGAAAACTTTAACTGCAATGATTTATTTTTTATTTTTTATTTTTTTGGTCTTCAGTTTTCCAATATCAAATTTAAAGACAATTTTACCAAGTTGTTTAGATCAGCTCCTGTCTTCCGTACCTCAGTGCTACACAGCTGGGGAAATGTATCAGGGTCTGAATTTCAGCAGGTTACTATGAGATCCTGTTTATTTTTTAAAATTGTCATGCAATGAAGTTTGCTTTCACAGTGTCTGTGGGGTTTGACAATGCGGGGCTTTGCGTATCCACCAACAATCTGCATCTTTCTTTGTTTTTTTCAGTAAATGCTTCTGAAGAGAGGTGAAGCAGATAGATTCACAGCAGAACCTTGAGGTTTCATTGTAGTCTGAAAGCATAAAGAATGAGACACCGCTGCCAGGCAGGACTTCAGTTTGACTGTTTACTGACTCCACAATCCCTACAGAACCTGATACCTCAAAACAATACCAGCACACAACCAATACTAATACGTCTTAAATCATTAGTTCACCATTCTATTACACAACCTTCAAAGAACCTAAAGCTGTCTATTTCTTGGTGCCCAAAATGGTCACAAGACCTAGGGTTGGATCTATTTTATGAACCTAAGGGTTTATCACCTCTCCTGCTTGGCTCGTCTCTCTCCGGATCTTCAGTACTATCCTCTGACCAGTTGTACCACCTTCCCTTGAGGTCTGGTGTCCATGGTATTCACCTATGCAGATAACAGTCTGGTGACTAAGGCTCTGTGTTGATGATGAAAGTACAATCACATCTATGTTTGAAAGTGATCAATGTTAAAATACCTTTACAGTCTTTCACTCACAGCAACTGAGATCCTAACAGACACGACGGGCTCTAACATTACAATCTCTAAAGTAAAAGATGTGGAAATTGAACCTCAGGCTATGTCAAGCTAAAAAAATTAATAAATATAAGACCTAAACCCAATCTTTGCTTTCAAATTTCTTACGCTGACCATCATGTACACTGAGACTTTCAGTGGTCTTGGGGAAAGAATACATTTATGGCCCTAAATGTCCTAGGCAGTGTCATTTTCCTACTGTAAATCTTAATAAACTTACTCTCACTTTTAAAGGAAAAAATTCACATACTTTCCTCTCACATCTGCAGGCTTCAGCTCCACCCTATTTAAGAGCAAACTCAACTTCTTTCCAACAAACCACCCACCTTTGGTTTTTGTTAAGGCATTGAGCATTATATTTCTCTCTCAGTACCAATGCTGCTTGTTGCTTGAAGTCAATACACAGATACTAACCTCACTAGCTAAGTGTGGGTACAAAGAGTATGCCTGGGATGAACCATCTTCCCTAAAGTGGGAAAGTCTCCTGAAATCTGTTCTCCAGCCCTGAAATTTCCCACAGGAAACAATCTTGAGAGCTTTAAGGAGGAATACACGTGCATCTCCATTCTGTTTGTATAGTGCATGAATTTGGACATGCCATTCAATGCTTTGAGGCTTAATATTTATTAGACAAGAAAACTGAGGGCCTATTTCAGTGACACATTACAGATTAAGTAGCAATGAACATGAGGTGATTGATATCTGCAATACATCCCTGCCTCTGCCAGGAGAGCAGGTCTGAGGCTGGTACTTAAATTTTTTCTTCCTCTTGGGCCACAAGAGGATCAAGGGAATTTGACTTTATCATGTTGAAGTCACTCTTGTTGTTTTAAGTGGTGCTGGGGTAACACACAGGCCTTGAATATGTTGAGCAGACTTTCTATAGCTGAGTTATGTTCCAAGATGGTACCATTTTGACTCAGTATTAAAATTCTACCTTCTTTTATAGAATAATATAGATGTAGTATAGCTGCACATTGGTTGCTTTAGATAATCCTCATGTAAATTTATTGTAAATTTATTTATTAGTAGGGGTAATACCATAATGCATGTGAAGGTCAAAGAACAATGTGCAGAATTTGGTTCTCTCAACCACAAGTTTGGGTCAGGTCTTCGGGCTTCATGGTAAACACTTTTATACCCTGAGTCACCTCACTGCCTTATATGCAATTTAAATGAATTTTAATTAACATAGAATTGTATCACCTTTTCCCTTACCTTTTCTCCTTCTAACTCCTCTCAAGTCCTCTCCTTCTAACCCTTCCATTCCTCCATTCTCAAATTGATGGCCTTTTTCTTTTTGATTATCATTGTTTTGTATGTATGTATGTATGTATGTATGTATGTATATGTATGTATGTATGCATGCATTATGTATGTGTGTATGTATGTATGTAAAATAGATAAATACAATTTACTGAATCTATTTTTTGTTGTTTGTGTGTATGGCTTGAAGCCTGACCACTCTGCATTGGACAACCAAAAGGGGAGAGTGTAATTCTCCTCCTGTCAGATTAGGGACTATGAGATTTTTGTCCCACTTATAAAAATTTCTATTGGATTTTCATTTCCTTCAACATGTTTCTCACTTAGGATGATAAGCTAAAAGTTAAAAATATTTTAAAATGGATATTTTGACCTGGAATTCAGTGGCTCCACTGAACTTAACTCCTTAAAAGTAAATTTAATCCCACCAGCAATGAAGGAGTGTTCCTCTTTCTCCACAACCACTCCAGCATCTGCTGTCACCTGAGTTTTTTATCCTAGCCATTCTTACTGGTGTAAGATAGAATCTCAGGGTTGTTTTGATTTCCATTTCCCTGATGACTAAGGATGTTGGACATTTCTTTTCTTTTCTTTTCTTTTTTAAAATTTATTTATTATTATACATGTACACTGTAGCTGACTTCAGACACACCAGAAGAGGGTGTCAGATTTCATTATAGGTGGTTGTGAGCCACCATGTGATTGCTGGGATTTGAACTCAGGACCTTTGGAAGAGCACTCAGTGCTCTCACCCACTGAGCCATCTCACCAGCCCTGGACATTTCTTTAAATGCTTCTCAGCCATTCAGTATTCATCAGTGGAGAATTCTTTGTTTAGCTATGTATCCCATTTTAATTGGGTTATTTGGTTCTCTGGTGTCTAACTTCTTGAGTTCTTTGTATATATTGGATATTAGCCCTCTATCAGATATAGGGTTGGTAAAGATCTTTTCCCAATTTGTTGGTTGCCATTTTGTCCTACTGACAGTGTCTTTTGCCTTACAGAAGCTTTGCAACTTTATGCGGTCCCATTTGTCAATTCTTGATCATAGAGCATAAGCTATTGGTGTTCTGTTCAGGAAATTTTCCCCTGTGCCTATGTGCTCGAGGTTCTTCCCCATTTTCTTTTCTATTAGTTTCAGTGTATCTGGTTTTATGTGGTGGTCCTTGATCCATATGGACTTGATCTTTGTACAAGGAGAAAGGAATGGATCCATTTGCATTCTTCTAAATACTAACCGCCAGTTGAGCCAGCACCATTTGTTGAAAATGCTGTCTTTTTTTCCCACTGTATTGTTTTAGCTTCTTTGTCAAAGATCAAGTGATCATAGGTGTGTGGGTTCATTTCTGGGTCTTCAGTTCTATTCCATTGTTCTACTTGCCTGTCACTGTACCAATACCATGCAGTTTTTAATCACAATTGCTTTGTAGTACAGCTTAAGGTCAGGGATGGTGATTCCACCAGAGGTTCTTTTATTGTTGAGAATCGTTTTTGCTATCCTAGGTTTTTTGTTATTCCAGATGAATTTGCAAATTGCTCTTTCTAAGTCTGTGAAGAATTGAGTTGGAATTTTGATGGGAATTGTATTGAATCTGTAGATTGCTTTTGACCAGATGGCCATTTTTACTATATTAATCCTGCCAATCCATGAGCATGAGAGATCTTTCCATCTTCTGAGACCTTCTTCAATGTTCTCCTTCAGAGACTTGAAATTCTTGTCAAACAGATCTTTTACTTGCTTAGTTAGAGTCACACCAAACCCATGGAAGGAGTTGCAGAGAGAAACTATGGAGCAGAGCCTGAATGAAGGACAATCCAGAGACTGCTCCACCTGGGAATCCTTCCCATATTCAATCATCAAATCTCGACACTATTGTGGATGCCAGCAAGTGCTGGCTGACAGGAGCCTGATACAGCTGTCTCCTGAGAGGCTCTGACAGTACCCAACTAATACAGAAGTAGAGGCTCACAGCCATCCATTGGACTGAGTACAGGGTTCCCAATGAAGGAGCTAGACAAAAGGACCCAAGGAGTTGAAGGGTTTATAGCCCCTTAAGAACAATATGAACTAACTAGTACCCTCAGAACTCCCAGGGACTAAACTACCAACCAAAGAGTACACATGGTGGGACTAATGACTCCAGCATCATATGTAGCAGAGAATGGCCTTGTTGTTCATCAATGGGAGGAGAGGCTCTTGGTCCTGTGAAGGTTCTATGTCCCAGTGTAGGGGAATGCCAGGGCCAGGAAGCAGGAGAGGGTGGGGTTGGTGAGCATGGGGAGGAGGAAGGGAACAGGGTTGTTTTGTTTTTGTTTTGTTTTTTATTTTATTTTATTTTCTTCTTTTTTCAGAGGGGAAACTGGGAAAGGAGATATCATATGACATGTAAATAATAATAATAATAATAATAATAATAATAATAATAATGGCATTTACCACCACAAAAAATAAGTAAATTTAAAAACTTATTGTATAAAGTCAGGTCTATGCTCACATGCACACAACACCAACCTTAAGCTAAACTTGAATAGGTAATCCTCAAATTTTTTTTTTTTTTTTTTTTTTTTTGGTTTAAGGACCATTATACTGTTAAAACAATGGTCATTTGAGACAGAAGGCTTTGGCATGTTTGCATCATGGATCCTTTGCACAGCAGAAATCCTAGAAGCACAGGCTCAGAGACTTGTGTGGGCCATCAGGTTGAAGCCTGAAGTTTCCAACCTTAAACAGATGGTGTTGGTGAACTTTTACTATCTGTTCTGCCCACATTAAAGAAAGGCTATTCAGTGCAAAGCATTCTCTTAAGGCCTTTCTTTTATGAATATGAATAAATATAGCACAGTGAATCACCCTGTGTAGGAGTCTAATAGCATTCTTGTTACAGTTTTTTAAAAATATACGAGTAACCGTACTTTCAAATCTGTGCAGGCTTACTTCCATCTTTGAGGTCACGTGATTTGACCAGTTTCATTGCTAGGTTATAAATGGAAATGAATAGAGGTGTGAAGAAGAAGTGAAGACATATTCTTGAATTTCTTTCTGTACTTCAATGGCTGAAAAGCTCTCAGTGATCAGGTAGATGCCAAGGTTTGATTTATGTTATTAATAAACATCAGGCAGGATTTGGTAAGATAACAAGAATCATGGGTGACAGTTAAAGGAAACAATTTTTCAGTAGAACTTGCCCTGCTGTGTCACCTTCCTGTCATCATCTTGACCCCCATTTCACACTGTGAATTGCAGGACATGACTGAGAGATCTTATTTCTTTCTTTAAAACACTGTGCACACAGCACCACTTCACCTATGGCTTTTCTTGATGTAAGGTAAGGACATTAAGAACATTGTAGCATTTACCATAACCCCATCACAGACACACAGATGCTAACCTATCTGTCCCATTGATCCAAGGTCATCTCTACCCCAGAACCCACAGGCTCTTCCATCCAAGTTGTACTCAAATTTTTATAAAAGGTATATGCTTTCCTAAATGTAGATTTATTCAAGCAAAGGCCAGAATGTGACTTGAGGATTCTAATTTACTTTAAAAATGGCTGTTGGGAATGATTTAATATTTAACTAATTCACTTTATTTTGTTTATGGTTTCTATTTCCTTTCTGTAAAGACAGTTGTATATACATACACACGCACACACACACACACACACACACACACACACACACACA
>JADRCD010199670.1:2926-14417 GCA_019843815.1 Montemys delectorum | reverse complement strand
CTTGGTCTGAGCTACTGTCTAGCTGCTGGACTGGACTCTGTTTCTTCCTGTGTGTACAGTAGGTCTCTACTTCTAGGCTTAGGTTGTCTGAGAGCATCTCTCAGCCAGCATCACTGCTGTTTGTTTGTTTGTTTTTTAAGGTTTATTTATTTTATATAAGTACATGGTAGTTGTCTTCAGACACACCAGAAGAGGGCATCTGATCCCATTACAAAAGATTGTGAGCCACCATGTGGTCGCTGGGAATTGAACTCAGGACCTCCTGGAAGAGCAGTCAGTGATCTCAACCTCTGAGCCATCTCTCTCCAGCCCCCAAATCTGGTCAGTTTTGCAGATCTCCTGAAGCCATAGACTTGTCTGCTTTCTGAACATAAGGGGCTTCCCAGGGTGGTCATCCCTCTCACTCCCGTCCCCCCATTAGAATACCCTGTGTCTCCACAGGCTTTCCTAGGGGATGGAAAGTTGTAATCTGGGAGCTGCTACACCACAGCTTCTTCAAGGGCTGCTGGGACTTGTGCGTTCCCTGGCAGTTCCCCCAAACAACCTGGAACACACAGGAGTGTGCAAGATGACATTTGACTGTAGCAGGGAGATCAACACCAGGGGAAATGCTGCCAAGGCATGCTAGGCTTTACTGCCTCCCACGCTGCTTCTTCTACACTTGAGAGATTGAAAGCAGCCTCCCTTGAAGAGAGCACCTGCTGCCTGTTCTTCTCTGCTACCTGACTTCCTGGGTCAAACCTCTAAGGGTTTTTATCACACATAGTCCAGTCCTCAAAACCCAGCACACTACCCTGCCACTGTAAGACTCTGTGAGACCCTCAGAGAGTCTTAGCCCCAATGTGCTACCCACAGATCACAGCTTGACAACGGATCGCTGCAATAACATGAGGTTTATTGACCCAACGTGCGTTGCCAATGCACGTGGGCTTGCTCATCCTGGTAGGAAGAGGCAACCCCAAACTCAGAAAGCACACGTCTTTTATACTTTACAGGGGCAACAGGGCTAGTTGGCTTATTCTGATTGGTGCAGTATCAAACAAAGGATCTCTTCAGGCATTGGTTGGCTTGCTCATGGGGGCTGGGTTTGGCTTCATTGCCCCCTTACCGAACTCTTGTATCTGGCAAGCTCCTGGAACGGGTCATGCTGGAAAGTCCTGGAACTTTTGTAAGATCAGGGTGTTCTTGGACCCCAGTACAGGGAGGGGTAGAACATCTAATCTTGTTTGTTTGTTTGTTTGTTTGTTTAATGTGTATGAGTACACTGTAGCTGTACAGATGGCCGTGAGCCATCAGGTGGCTGCTGGGAATTGAATTCAGTACCTCTGCTCCCTCTGGCTCTTTTACCCTGCTCGGTCCGGCACAATACTGTAGCTGTCTTCAGACACACCAGAAGAGGGCGTCAGATCTCTTTATGGGTGGTTGTGAGCCACCATGTGGTTGCTGGGATCTGAACTCAGGACCTTCCAGCCCCTCTAATCTTGTTCTTACAGGTTATGTTCTGGTCAGTTTTTAGTTCAGCCCAGCCCCCTTGACCTTAAAAACTTTGTTTTTTTATAAAAGCAGATGTCTCTACTATAGGTAGTTTTGGCTCATTATTTCTTTCTCAAAAGTCTTGTTTTTACTTTTATTTCTATATTCCCAGAACTTTGTTTTTCACTTTATTGCTTCACCAAATCCTCCAAGGAGCCTGTCCTGACCTCTCCCTCAAGCGCTTCCTCCTTACCAGGCTGGTGTGAGCCCCTTGTCTTACAACGCATTTACTCCTTCGACTGGATATAAATGGTTGAGACCTCCGAGTCTCAATTCCCTCTCCTGTAACACTCAAATAATATTGAGAAGATTGAGTTTAAAAGAAACCAAGGATGCCCAAGGATGTAGTTCAGTCGTATATTACTCACCTAGAACGAAAGGACCTGGCTTCCGAACCTGAAGTGTGTGCGAGAGAGCGCCGGGGTGAGGGAAAGAGAAGAATTTTAATATGGCTTCTCTAATCTTGTCCAAAGACAGTGTGTGATCCTGCTGGAATGCAGATGTGCCCTTAGGACACACCTTCAAGATAAAACTAGTTTGTAGAAGTAAGGAGCCACATTTGAAAGTGACATCTAATTGAGGGGCAGACAAAGTGATGGATTAGAGAAAGGTCCGGCAGAATGAGTCAGAGATAGGGTACTCCCTCTGGCCTAGTTCTGCCGGTAGAGAGCCTGCCTGGCACAATAGAACAGTAGCTAAGACAAGCTGCATACACACCTCTTTCCCAAAAATGTATTTAGCAACCTGGGACTCCTCCTACATCTAGCCAACTATACACTCCTTTCCAAGCAGAGCAGTTAGGTTACTCCAATCTATAGCTTCCTAATATCCCACTATACTTCCTATGTGTAGCCAAGCACATTCTAAGAGAAATAGGCTAAACCAGCCTAGACGGATTTTGAGTGCATTCACAGTAAGGTAAACTGTCTGTTCAAATTTGGGGATGATCCCCTACTTACGATCTTATACCTGTACAAAATTAGGCATGCATGTGACTGAAAACAGATGCATCATGTGAAAGACCCCCCTGAGGGGAGACCCTCTCTCAAGTCACGGGAGAACGCGAACGCGGCCACTCAAAGACTCCCAAGAGACCCATCTTGATGCAAACAGCATGAAGTTTATTGGGGGGGGGGGGGGAAGCCAGTGCACTGGGGCCGAGCTTGTAACCCACACAGGGGCAGAGGAGGTCGACCCAGAGCACAAGAAGTGTAGGATATTTAAAGGAGAAAACCACAAACTGGAGGGGGGGGGTGAGGGGTTAACCAAGGAAACATAACATAAAACAGTGCAAAATTTCAGAGGGACCCAATCCATAATTTAGTCAGGGTCATGAGGAAAACATCCTGCATACTTATTATTCCCAAGAATGTGGTTTTATCATCGTCATTGTCATTCACTTTGTGGTTGACTGTTCCCTGGCACCACCTAGATGACTTAAATCCTGCCTTTGTGGTCAACTGGTTCCTGGAACTAGCCGACCTACATTCTCGGCTCGTTTCAGAGAAAATTTCCCAGCCAGTTTTTATCTGGTGGAGACTCTCTGACTCGGAACTCCAAAATCTCTCCACCCAGCTCGAATTTTAAGCTGGGAGACACTAGTAGCTACACCATGACTTCTTGCTATCCCAGTCCAAAAAAGCCCCTAACTTTCTCCTGCTTCCTCTCTTCTTCCATCCAACCTGTTAGTCCCGTCTACTCGCCCAGTGACTGGTCCCTTTATTCATTCTGAGGAAGGTTCACAAGAAGTCACCTTAGTACATGACTCATTTCTCAGTCCAGACAACCCCTCCTGGGAAAGCGGAATTAACATCAAAATACAGGCATCACCAGGGCCATCCACAAGATTGCATAACATATCTATCAACACAGAAAACCACCAGCATTCTGTCCCTAAGCAAACCAACTTGTTCTCTCTTCGTGGACCCACAAAAGAATTCTTACTGCTTTGCTATTTGTGTGTGCTTCTTTGGGTCTTTGCACAAGATGCCAAGAATCCACAAACATAAGAGATCATCAGTAGCACACTTGGTGAGCCATCCTGGGGGTAACAGAAATGAATTCAAATTTCTCTCTCTAGTGTTTTATTCCTGGCCCACGATGTCAGGTAAGAGGACAGAAGCAAAGGTGAGTGGGACAAGAGATGTCAGGTCCAGTTCCAAGAGAACAGGGGATGACCACTCTACCAGGATAGAGTCTACCAGTGACAATGTAAGAAGATGGCCACGTGTGTCTTCTCTGCTGGGCTTGCAACAAACGCAAAGCTAACCCAATGAATTCAGTGAGCTAAATGAAATGTAACAAAGTAGATTCCTGCACTCTGTTCCAATGTTGTTCCTGCCTTCTAGGGGAAAACTTTCTCCCTCTTTTTGGTCCCTTTCTGTGCTCCCTCTCCCTCCATCTCTCTCACTTTTTTCTTTGGTCTGGGTTACAACAGGAGACTGAGGCTGACTTATTAATCAGTGCTTTCAGATTTTGTTGAGTAATTACTATGCTTGCCTGCATGAGTAAATAAGCAATTAAAAAGATAAAGAGGCAGGCTATGGTGGTGCATGCCTTTAAACTCAGCACTTGAAAGGCAGAGGCAGGCCGATCTCTGAGTTCGAGGCCAGTCTAGTCTACAGAGGGCTACACAAAGAAACTCTGTCTTGGGGGGAAAAGATAAACAGATAAATCTGCCTATCTGCTAGGTCATTATTTGGCCATCATGAATGGTATCTATCATCCTTTTGATAGATTGGCCTTTCACAACTTCTTCAGACATTTCATTGCTATATTCCAAGGATAATGGCTTCCCAGGCTAGTACATTCCCTACATCCAAGGACTTCAAGGATTCAATCTCTCTCTCTCCCTCTCACTCCCCCCATCTATATATATGTATATATATACATATATATATCCATATCTATTATATGGATACATTGTAGCTGTCTTCGGAGACATCAGGAGAGGGCACTGGATCCCATTACAGATGGTTGTGAACCATCATGTGGGTACTGGGAATTGAACTTAGGACCTCTGGAAGAGCAGCCAGTGATCTTAACCACTGGGCCATCTCTCCAGCCCACATCTCTTTTTGTCTCTTTTTGTAACATAGTGATCAAGCCCACTCAATCAGTCAACAGGTTCTCCAGTCCAGGAGTGAGGATTAAAAAGGAAAAAGATAGTTAGACAACATTGAAGCGTGACCCCAGCCAGTTCTGAGGCTGAGGCAGGTTTATTTTTTCCCCAGTCTGCTTTTATACCACTTTAATTACATGCAAGTATTAAGGGCAAGTAGTACAATGAGTAACAAGCAAGACAATAAAGAAAGTCCCAGGATCGATGTTGCTAAGGGCTTAGCAGGATAAGATATCTGAGCCCACTTCCCTGTCCTAGCCCAAAGTCAAGTACATTCCTGAAGCCTACTTTTTTGTTCCATCCTAAAATTAGATTCTTGCCTGAACTTACTTCTTGCCTTAATGTCAGATTCCTGCCAAGCAGCCCCTCAAAAGTTCTCTCCACAACCTAAGCTGATACAACCCTTCTTTAGTTACAGAGAGTCTCCTCCAGATTGGATTTAACATTTGAAACATTTTATGGGTTGTACCTTTCCTATTTACTACCCAGAGTCTAAGGAAGAAAGCGATTACACCTTGCCATGTCCTCGGCTTACTTGACTGGGTACATGCCTGCCTGAACTTTACGCCTACAATGCTTGTGGTGAGTCATCACTCATGGCCACAGCTCTCCCTCAGTTCTCATTCAAGCAGAAAAGCAGCACCTGAGCCAACGCCTTTCACAGGGAGCTCATTGGAAGGAGGTCTGATTCTCTAATTAGAGAGTGTCTAGCCCGGCAGTGGTGGCACACGCCTTTAATCCCAGCACTTGGGAGGCAGAGGCAGGCGGATTTCTGAGTTTGAGGCCAGCCTGATCTACAGAGTGAGTTCCAGGACAGCCAGGGCTACACAGAGAAACCCTGTCACGAAAAAAAAAAGAAAAAAAAAGGGCAAAGGGAGAATAGAAAGAGACGTCATGATGTCTATCTCAAGCTAAAGCCAGAAGCATGCGGCATCCTAAGGAAAGCTTCCCGAGGGGGATAGCCTTGGAATCTTCAGCCTCATCCTAGTTTTCTCTTCAGGGAGGATGCTCTTTGCAGGCAGGACCAACTTAATAATTTTGTTTGTTTTTTGTTTTTTTGTTTTTAAGATTTATTTATTTTATGTATATGAGTACACTGTCACTTCCCTCAGACCCACCAGAAGAGGGCATCAGATCCCCATTACAGAAGGTTGTAAGCCACCAACAACCTTCAGTTGGTTGGAGCACTCAGTACTCTTAACTGCTGAGCCATCTCTCCAACCCAAGTTTAATAGCTTTCCATTCTATCCTTCCCCCTCCATTGCAGGTCATTGTGGAGAGCTCTGCTTTCATTCTACTGGACTCCCTTCTCAACTGACTCTTTAATCAATAACAAAAATTTGACCCGGATCTTAGGAAATGGTCTATCCTAATTTATTGGAATACTTCCTAGCTCCAGTACAAACTGGAGTATGGAGAGAGATGAAGCCGTAAATGACAGGTTCTGTACATGCTAATTATGTGTGTGGACTGTAAGCTCCTTTGGGGCTAGAAATAATAGGATGAGATAAAAAGAAACAGGATGGGCTGCAGAGATGGCTCAGCGGTTCAGAGCACTGACTGCTCTTCTGGAGGTCCTGAGTTCAAATCCCAGCAGCCACATGGTGGCTCACAGCCCTCTGTAATGGGATCTGACGCCCTCTTCTGGTGTGTCTGAAGACAGCTACAGTGTACTTACATATAATAAATAAATAAATCTTTAAAAAACCAACCAAACAAAAAAACAACCCAGGAGTTTAAGTTAAAATAGTCTATGAGTGTGGCTCAGGCCGGATGAGTTTCTTCCCAGAGATGACTCACCAGAAGGCACTTGCCACTCAAACATGACGACCAAAGCGTGGGTCCCCAGAAACCAACATAAAAGCCAGGTGGTCGTGGTTTCAGTCTCTTCTCCCAGGATGTGGGAAGCAGAGACAGGAAACCTCTAGCACAAGCTGCCTAGCCAGACTTGCTGGCCAGAGAAATCTGGCCTCCATGAGAGACTCTCCTTCGGTATATAAGGTCTGTGATCAAGGAAGACAACCGGAAAACAACCAGTGTCAACCTAGGGCCTCCATCCATGTTCACACACACATGTGAGCTTGCATACATGCACGAACACCACATTCATCTATAGATACACCCCCTAAAAGGGCAAAATGAGATTTGTAGTGGTAAAAATACTTCATCCATTCATCAGAAACTTGCTTTTCAAATATAAATTATATTTATTTATTATTTATTTATTCATCTATCTTGTGTATGTATACATGCATATGCCAGGGAACACGAATGGAGGGGTCAGGGGACAACCTGAGGGTGTCAGTTATCTTTTACTCTGTGGGTCCGAGGGACTGAACTGAGATTGGCAATTTTGGTGGCAGGCACATTTATTTACCAGCTGAGCCATCTTGCTGGCTCTTCTTCTTTTTCTAAAGACAGGTTCTTGCTATGTAGCCCTGGATGACCTGGAACTTGTTATGTAGACCAGGCTGGCCTCTAATTGGTGGGGCTCCTTCTGCCTTTCACGTGCTGAGATTACAGGGGTGGCAAGAGGAGGGAAGAGGAAGTTTTCACTAATCGGATTTAGAAGAGAACTAGGAGAAATTTTGGAGGACACCCTCAGAGTTGGCTCCTAATCCAGAGGATAGGGATGATCTCATGAGGGATGCAAACCCAGGTGATGTAAAGTGCCGTTTCCGTCCTTTCTGTTCCGGACTGCCACGTCTAGCAACTCAACTCCTCCCGGCGGAGGTGGCGCCCCACAGCTGCAGTTCGCCAGCCTGGACGGCAGAGGGCGCGCCGGTACACGCTCGGGCCTCTCTGGCCCAGCCCATCTCAGTGGCCGCGGAAGGTGACGTGGACACGGAAGTGGTCGTCGTCGCGGCGGCACCGGTGGGAGCGGGGCCCTGGGCTAGGAGTGCGGCGGGCGAGCGGCCGGGCGGCGGAGGCCTCGCAGCGGCGGCTTAAGGCGCAGGCGTGGTCCGTTGGGTGCGAGTCCGCTGAGCCCACGAGCTGCCTCTCAGCCCTCCCTCCTGCCGGTCGGAAACCGGGAGCAGGGACCCGCTTAGCCGGCGTCATCATGACCAAGGCCGGTAGCAAGGGCGGGAACCTCCGCGACAAGCTGGACGGCAATGAGCTGGACCTGAGCCTCAGCGACCTCAATGAGGTCCCCGTCAAGGAGCTGGTCAGTACGACCCCACGAACCCCGGGAGCCCATCTACTCCTGACGCCGGCCCCACGCGGGCAGGCCCCTCTCCTAAGCCTCAGTTTCCCGATCTTTAAAAACTAGGTCTCCAGGGAGGCTGCGGTCAGTCCCAGTATTCTTATTGCGGTGTACACGTGTCACTTTGGCACAGTTCCAGAAGATAGGGTAGCTCTACCTACCCGATCCTGGGCTTTTTAGGGGCCGGTAATGAATTTTACCCTGGTTTTGGAAGCTCTCACAACGTCCAGCTTCGTGCTGGGCCTTAAAGTGGAAACCCGCGAGAAGGGTTGCTGGATGTGTTTGAGGATGAATGAATGACCTGGTCCCAGGGAGTAGGCCTCCAGATAGACCAGGGTGTGGCGCCGAACCCAGCTTTTTCTAAGAAGCCTGCAGTCCCAGCTGGCTTTCGCAGCTTGGAGGTGGCCCTCCTTGAAGAAAGTGAAATCTTTCTGCAGGACTGGCAAGGTCTCATCCCAGCTGCTCTGAAACTGTCCGGCCTCGCGCCTCACCCTCCATTCCCCTCCACTCCCAATTCCATTTGGAAGCTCGAGGCCCCAGGGACATCACACACTTCATTCATTGCTAACATGGAGTATATCCTCTGTCAGTGCAGTACCCAGCTCTGTGCTCCCTAGCTCTAACGTCTCATGTTAGCTTCACTTTGGATGACCTACACTTTTCTCATTGCCGTTAAGGGATTATATTTGCCCTTGGCATTTGGCCTAATCCCCACCCCAACCCCCTTTGTGGCTGTGTAGTGTGGTGGTTTGAATGGCATGCCCAGTTCATATCTCAGCTCTGTTGCTCAATAACTGAATGTCCTTGGCAAGTTAACTAACCAACCTTTGTGTCTAGATTTCCTCATTTATAAGACAGTGTTAATGGTTCCGATCTCATACACTTAGGAGTGTTAAAATCATAAGACAAATATTTGGAAGGTAGCTGGTGTTCTCCCCGCTGTGGTATCCAGAACTTCTTTAGGCAGTCAGACTTACCTCTGAGATTTGGACCTAGGACCCTTGACCACATGTCCACCTCCCTTCTCCAGGACAATGTTAACTCTCATACCAGTTATGGTACAGCAACCTCCATGCCTCACATTCTCGTTCTCAGGGCAGCTAGATTCACCCAGGTCTTTTCCATCAGCCTGTTAATACAATAAGGGTGCTTTAATTTCTGTCAGTCCCAATTGATTTTTCTTTCTTTTTTTTTCTTTTAATAATAGTATATCTTTCAAATTTTTATCAATGTGCAATGAAAATACATTTGTGGAGTGCAGTGTGATACCTCCACACCTTGTTTACTGATGAAATTAGAGTAATCACTGCCACAGAAACTTGGGTAAGGCTCATCATCTAGGGGTACCACTGTCATTACCACTTTAGCCTTCTTGTAAGTCTCCAGGCTCCTCTCTTCAAGCCCTTGACTCAAGGTGTCCTGTTATCATGAAGGCCCGCTGTCTGCTGGGATGTGCTGAGGGATGCCAGGTCTTACTTTTCTACGACTGCCTTTGGGAGATTGCTGACTTCCCTCTACTTACAGCCACAGCCCTTCCCCAGCCTTCAGCTTTCAGAGTTCTGTGTTTCAGCTGGCACACTTTTAGGCATGGACAGGGTTTTACACTCTCACAGTTAAATTTACTTGAGCCTGCCCTGAGGAAAGCTCTCTGGAGCCACTTCTTCCAGGCAAGTGGTCATTATAGTGCTGTCCTTAGGTGAAGAAAGGGTCAGTTCTGCAAAGCCTCTGTAGTCCTGGACACCACTGGGAAACAGAGAGGCTATGAGGGCCTTGTTCTCTTGTTCTCTAGCCAGACTCCTCCCCAGAGAAGGCAACTCAGTACCCACACATGTTGGTGGACAGAGACCAAAGTGCTTTATTAGACCCAGTTCCTGCCCTGAAACCAAATAACGGAGCACTAGAGGAAACTTCAGGCACTGTAGGGGCGTATGAAGGCTTAGGTTTTCCTCCGACAGTCTATAGCCAAACCCCTCCTTTCCCAGTCTTCCCTAGATCTTAGTTGACTGGTTTTTTTCTTATCCCCAAGAACACTATATACTTTCCTGCCTCTTTTCCTCCTCAGGGTCTTACTATGAAGCAGAAGTTAGATTTGATTTGATATCCTCTTGTTTTCTGAATACTGGGGTCATAGGCATATGCCACCCTGTCTCCTGCTCCCTCCTCTCTCTACCGCCCCCCCATTGTTTTTAAAGGCCTTTGCTAATTGTGGGAACATTCTCTGGAAAATGCTTCATTAGCAGATGTCATTGAATCATTCCAGGTGTTGGTTTGACATGTTTTTCTCACCTCTCTTTCTAGGCTGCACTTCCAAAGGCCACTGTATTGGATCTGTCCTGCAATAAACTGAGTACTCTTCCGGTAAGACTGGCACATTGCACTGGGTCCTTCCTGTGGCCAGAGCTGGACAGGGCATAAAGTGTAATTTCAGGATAGGTCTACAGGGTCCAGCTGAATCTGAGGATTTTGGTGGGGACAGGTGGAGGAGGGTAGCTTCCCTCAGAAGTACATTCTTTAGAAGAGTAGGAGAGTCAGGCCATGGAAAAGAAAAGCTAGCAGTGTGCTGGCTGAATCATTTGCTGGGCTCCTCTTTTTTCTGCTTTATTTTAGTCTTTTTTGACAAAATAATACTTCTCTTGCATAAGGAGGATAGAGACCATTGTGTCAGTTTGTTCTACATTCTATAGGACAGTGATCCCCCATCCCTTGCATGTTGTTTTATGACCAGGTCTTAGGTAGCCCAGGCTGGCCTTGAAACCCTTGATTTTCCTGCTTCAACCTTCTCAAGTGTTAGGACTGTAGAGTGTGTACTGCCATGCCCACCATGTGTTTTGGTTTGGGTTTGTTTGTTTTGCTTTGAGTTCATATAAAACTGTGGCCCAGGCAGTCCTCTCATGTTAGCTTCCCAAGAGCTAGGATTTCAGGCCTGAGTCATCACGTTGGGTCCCACATATCTATTAATGAGGAACAAGAAAGACTGTGGTTTGATGGGACTATCCTGCCTTTACTCCCTAAACAATTACTTGAGATTTTTCTCTTGTTTTGGAGCATACCCAATGTATATCAAGTCTTTTGGTTGTTTTTGAGTCATTTCTTTCTACAGTATAGAAAATAAAGCGTCATTATACCATATAATTGTATCCTGCTCATACGCTACTACCCTCCCCCTCCCGTCTAGCAGAACTTCTCTCAGCTCTGGTTTTCTCAGGGGACAGGGTTTCACTGTGTGCCTGAGGCTGGGCTCGGCCTCCTGAGTGCATGGTTACAGGCATGATAGCACCCAGCTGTTAGTTCATCTGTGAGGGCATTGCATTCCTTCAGCCTCTGGCCCTCTCCTGAGCAAAGGCCACCTCAGTAGCTGTGCCCACTCATTATCAGGCCTTTTCGTGCTGTCACTGTGCCTCTTGCTCTGTATTATGGCCAGCCTTCCCTTGCTGGATTCCAGGGTTGTCTCCTGTTGGGCTCAGTCTCAGGGGTGGAGTTCAGAAGTTAGCAGTTTCTTCATTGGCTCATTAGTCCATCCCTCTCAGGGTTCTCCTGCGCTTCTCTTATTGTCAACAGCATCGTCTTCCCACAGCTCATTAAAAATGGTTCCTGTTCCGGGAGGTATTTTGTATCTAATTAAAGAAGGTAGC
>JADRCD010199669.1:10774-78840 GCA_019843815.1 Montemys delectorum | reverse complement strand
CTTCCTTTTTATTTTTCAGGTCTAATGAAAATGAAGCTCATCACTCCTGATCCTGCCGCTTGGAATTTGCTCCCCTTTTTGTTTGTCTTGGTGGACACGTCAGCGCCCTATCAGCTTTTTAATTATACGTGGCACGTATTTAATCAGGCAGGAGATCTTGTCATCTCTGATACTAAAATATCCAATTCTTTATATTGGCCTACCCTCCAAATTGATATTTGTGCCCTAGCCATGGGAGCAGGGCCAGACTGGGGGTTGCCCTCCCTCTTTTTGCCCTCACCATTACCCGAAAATTGTATGGCAGGGACCCTTTGGCCAGGATGCGGATCCCGTTGTGCCAGGAATAATCTAGTACATCATCTTTATGACCATGAGGGTCGTGCTGGCATTTATATTTGCCCTGGCCCACATAGAGATAGGACATTAGATTACAAATGTGGGTTTCAACGTGATTTTTACTGTGCCTCTTGGGGCTGCGAGACAATGGGCAACACTTATTGGAGACCACACTCTTCTTGGGATCTTATAAAGATTTCAGTGGGCCCTAAGCCCTTTTTTGATTATCCATCTGACCCATATGGTTGCTCGTCCAACGCCACCCATAAGGGGTGGTGCAATCTTTTTAATATTTCTTTTACAGAGGCTGGAAAAAAATATAATTGGCTTTCCTCAAGGCCTGTTTCCTGGGGATTAAGACTTTATGCTGAGGGTAGGGACCCTGGACTTATTTTTAAAATACAACTGGTCCGGTCTATACCCAATACTCAGGTGCCCTTGGGGCCGCTTTATCGAGAGTCCTCTGGATCACACTCAATTACCAAGTCACCTAAGGCCTTAAATCATTCCTTATACCATACCACCCTTTTTCAACCTACCTTGCCCCCGCCTTTAACTCCCTCTTCAGAGATTATTTTGGCCATAGCCAATGCCTCAGCGAGAGCCCTTCAAAGTTCTGATTATATAGAATGTTGGATATGCTTTTCCTCCTTGCCCTCCTTTTATGAAGGAATAGCCGTCTTTGGTAATATTTCAATAACTAATGATTCGTCTGCTCTTAGATGGGCCCCCGAGCCTGGGGCCCAGGGCCTCTCCTTAAGCCAAGTTTCGGGTATAGGCACCTGCCTTTTGGGACCTTCTATGCTTCCCCCCTCTAGCTTGATTGCCATTTGTAATGTTTCATATATTGTTAATAGTTCTTTTATTAGTTCAAAACAGTTTGGATAAAATTAAAAAGAATCTAGAAGAGAGGCAGAGACAAAGAGAGAAAGATGAGAGCTGGTATAAAGGCTGGTTCTCTACATCCCCCTGGCTTTCTACCTTATTACCCTCAATCCTGGGACCCCTTGTTGGGCTTCTTTTACTCTTATCCTTTGGCCCTTGGGTATTTTCTAGATTAACCTCTTTTATCAAAAAAACAGATAGATTCTGCTGTGAGCGGGCCTGTTGCGGTTCACTATCATCAGCTTTTGTCTATGGAGATAGAAAACACAGCAGCCCAAGAAGACGCCGAAGCTGGAGAGATGGAACCCAGCAATAGGCTGAATTTTTCTAGACTCCTTCCTCCCCCCACATGCCCCTCATTCAGTGCTCCCTGGCTTCGCGCCTTCCGGGGCGGAAATAATTAAAAATTGATATTGCCCTACTCTTTCCCTAAAGACACCTTGGAGTGCCGCCCTTAATACGGAACTCTTTGAGTGGATCAAAAATTTAATCTTGATCGACACCAAAGGCCGGTCCCCTGACTGGGCACAGGATCCCATTGCACAAGGATGACCTTGGCTGGTGTTGATCCCTTTTCTGATGCCTCCCAAAAACCTCACCGCTCTCTATCCAGAGCACAGGTTCCCATTGCACAGATGGAGAAGTGAGGCCTACGTTCCCTTGTCCAGGGCTCAGGTTCCCATTGCACGGACAAGAAGGTAGGACTGTCCCCCTTCCTGGCCCCTCGATCGCCTTCTCCCCCGGCAAGGAGTGGCTTGATCAGAGCCCTAGGGACAGTTAACATTTGGAGCGTCCTAAAATCCTTCTTGGTCCACTCCAGGATACCATCCAGGCAGGCTAAGATGTTACTGTTCCCTCCTTATGTTACAGTGAGGGGGGAGATGTCAGGGTCAGAGTGTCCCTGTTGTCCCTGAGAATTTGACCTTATCTGAGTAACAGTCTGTTCTCCGAGGAACCATGGAGTGTTCTCGGAAAAACCATAAAATGTTTTGTCAACGCTTCCGCTCTGGCCAGGTGTGAAGCCAGGTGTACACCCCCCGCCCCACTTCCTCTTAACGCTTACTTGCTCTACAAGTATAATTGTCCTGCCCTTCTGAAGTAAAGTGAGGCTTTGACAACCTTTTTGCTTGGCCTCGTTCCTCTCTCTCGCCCATCTCTTTCAGGCTTCGTCCCCTTCAGACCCTGGTTAATTACTCGCCCCGCGGGCCGGGGCAGTCCATCTCCAGTAGAAAGACTGGACATCAATTGGAGGAATGGGGTTACCATCCCACAGTCAAAACTCTGATCAGAATTGCTCCTGTCTGAAAGAACTGCAGAAACAAAAATGGAGAAGAGCCTGAGGAAAAGGAGGTTCATTAACAGGCCCAAATTTGGATCCAGCTCAAGGGGAAGCCCTAAGGCCTGACACTATTACTGATACTATGGTGTGCTTACAAACAGGAGTCTATCATGACTGTCCAATAAGCAGCTTAAAGAATCAGATGTAGATATTTGCACCCAACCAATGGACAGAAGCTAGTGACCGCTGTGGTTGAATAAGGGAAGTTCTGGAAGAAGCTGTGGAGGAGGAGGGTGACCCTAGAGGAAGACCGGCAGTCTCAACTAACCTGGACCCAGGGATCTCTCAGACACTGAGCCACCAACTAAGCAGCATACACCAGCTGATATGAGGCCCCCAACAGATACATAGGAGAGGACTGTTGGGTCTGGGTTCAGTCAGACAAGAAGCACCTAACTTTTGAGCAACCTTGGGCCCCAGGGAGTTGGGGAGTTCTGGTGGAGTGGGGGTGGGGGCATCCTCTTGGAGATGGGGGGGGAGGTGTGGGATGTTGGACAGTCAAAGTGTGGACCAGGAGGATGATAAAGTCAAGACTGTAAAAAAAGATTAAAGAATAAAGAAAAAAAATATTTGCTTCTGAAAGTTGGCTCTTAGAGGTATACTCACAGAAAAGCTCACATGCAGTCATCATAACACATTTAAAAAATGTTTATGGGACATTAGTAGTGAGATTTAAAAACTAGAAATTATAGAATGTCCCATGTTTTGGTATTTTTATACAGTGGAAGAGCCTGCAAAACTTATAATAGTAATGCAATTATTGTTTAAAAAGTAGCAACCCAGGTAATCTCACGCAAGACAATTTTCAATAAACCAGACTCTCCATCCAGAAAGTCATGGACATAATGGAAGATTCCATGTATATTTTGGTTTAAAAGTAGGTAATTGTCTCTCAGGGTGACTGACAAAGAGAAAGGACAGTGCAGCTTGTTTGTTCAGGGCTGCTTCTTGACCTGAGTTCTGGTGACATTAGAAAGTTCACTTTGTGGAGTTTTATCAGAAACACATTTGTATTTATATTTATACTTTAATTCTCATTTCAATAAGTATCACATTAAAATTATAATGGTAGGATAAGTATTTCAGATTGAGCAAAATATAAGTCAAGGAACTGGAATTAATTGTGTAACTTTTTTCGTTTATTAAATACTATTGAGTATTAAGAGATATATTATAGACATAAAGATAAAATTCTGTGGGAGACTAGATTTATGCTTTAAGGGACTGGAAATGGCCATATGGAGGAAATAGAATTTGAGTTAGATAGTAGACTGAGATTTTACCAGATAAGAATCATGAATGCTATTACAAATGAAAAGAAGATGGTAACAAAACACTGAATATTCAGGATATTTAATTCATAAGGGAATTTATGACAGATTTGTATTTTATTAGGTATAAACTAGAAGGTTTTAAAAATATTTTAAATGAAATGTAACATAAAAAAAGTTATAGGTAACATATTATATATGAAGTGTTTTGGAAAGGCCAGAGCAAAGAAGAATTTCTGTAATGTTCAAAGTGAGGAACTTCATGCCACCACATGTGAGCAGACATGGAAAGAGCAAGGAATTGTATGGTATTTGCCCCAGCCCACGGGGCGAGTACTTTGGGGTCCCTGTTCAGGCGCCACTGCCCCGGCCCGCGGGGCGAGTAATTAACCAGGGTCTGAAGGGGACGAAGCCTGAAAGAGATGGGCGAGAGAGAGGAATGAGGCCAAGCAAAACGGTTGTCAAAGCATGCAGATAAAACTTCAACAGATAAGGTCAAATTCTCAGGGACAACAGGGACACTCTGTCCCTGACAGTTACTGAAGAATGCTCATCCATTTGGACATAGAAGGAGAAGAACAATAACTTCCATAACCATTTGTTTTCCAAGTAGAACTCTTGATCATACCAGAAACATAAATTGTACCAAACTTGAGATTCAAATAATATTATTTCTACAGCAATAGAGAAAAGAATCTTTTGAAAAATTAGTGAAAATTCTTGGCATTTTATTCTAGTCTTTGACCTTGGTAAAGTTAAGTCTCATCAGAAATGCAGAAGAAAGGAACTGAGGCCTGAGCATTATAACAGTGACTAATGGTATTCATCATAACCATATTGTTTCCAGAATGAGGGAAAATTGATTAATTTGGGAGGAAAGATCAGTATAACCAAAATAAAATACATTTTATGAAAACATGAAATAAAATATCAATTACTGATACATTTACTTTGTCTTTGTCTTAATATATAGTATTTTGAAAAGTACAATCCAAGATTAGAAGCTACCAATTTCTATACATGAATATAGGACACATATTTAAGGATGCACAAGGGTAAATCAGTTAAGAATCCATACTTCATAATACCATTTGAAACAAAATTGAGAAGTATATGTTTTCCATTGTAGGGGACAGAGAAGAAGTAATTTCTCAAGAAAATGTACGCTTTTTCATATAGGCAAAAATATTTGATATAGTTTTCTCTGAATATAAGGGAAAACAATTTACTTTAAATTTACTTTTTAAATTTGCCAATTGTATAGTGTGTGTATGCAGATGTGCATCTGCATATGTGTATATATGTGTGCATATGTGTGTGCATGTGTGTGTATGTGTTTGACTTTTGATAACTCTGTGGAAATTTTGAATACAAAATGAATAATTTACCTATGCTACAATACTCTTGCATCATTAATGATTTAACTTTTAATATTTGCTCATTAAAACTTCTCATTTTATGATATTAATTAAATTATCAAAAACATTGCTCTTACAAACTAAAAAGTAAGCAAACTGCCTAAAGTGATCCAGAAGTGGTTTTTGAGAAAACCATTTCATCTGGACTTTGATAGATTCCTAAACTGCTCATGAGTCATTTAATGAAGAAATAGTATATAAAGTAATCATAGAGTTGTGAGACATCAGGGTGAGTAGAAGTAAAAATTACTGTGTTTATAAGCCTGGCTAGAAACAAAGTTATGGAATGGGATGGAGGGAAATGATACTGGAGGATTAGGCAGTAGCCATTACATTGAAAATGGACACTTTTTTCTAATAATTAACCATTTCTAGAAGACAATAGAAATGTAAGTGATACTGAAGTGATTGAAGCAGGAAATAATTTAGTCCCATTTACTATTAGAGAAAAATCCTACAAGACATGTGGAGAACAGTTAGCCAAGGCAGAGAATAGATGAAAATACATCAATTAGACTTGTACAATAAAGCAATGATTTTACCTGGCTTGTTCACCTGCCATGGAGTCTTAGTGTTTTATTTGATACATGTACTTCAACCTGCAATCACAATGTACTCAAAATATTTTTGAGAGCAAATATGTGCGTTCATGCCTACAAGTATTATCACTAATGACAAATGTGCTATCGCGCTACTCTTTTATTCCACTTAAGGACTCAAATAAATAATCTTTGACAAAAAGCCAGTCCCTGCCAGACCTCACTGAAATTACATAGTGATGAATAAGTTTAGTAAAATTTTACCTCGTTGAATAAAATCTCAAGAAAAAATAAGATGGAGTAATACTAGCATTCCTTTACTTCCATCATAAACCCTTTTTGTGAACATTTTGCCTAAGTATATACTTAGTTAAAGAAGCTATACATATAAGCCTATAATGCTTTGTAAAATATCGATTTTTCTGTTTATATATGTCTGACTGATTATTCTAAAATATTTGCCTTTCATACTATCATTTTAGGAACAAGAAATTGTTTTAACACTATCCAAACGTAGACAGTCATTATAAATTGTACTGTGTGTGTGCATCTGTGTGTGTACAGCGTGTGTGTGTGTGTGTGTGTGTGTGTGTAGCAAAAGCAAGCAACTAAGATGTCTAAAGTATTAAGAACTTTATTTCACTCCTAAAGTTTTCTTCTATCTATTAGACCCATTGCCTGAGCAACCTAATCTATTCTTCCAGCTTCTCTTCTTCCCAAATTGGAAGTGCCTTTGATAGAATAGTTTAGAAACTGAAAGATAGTAGGATTTCCAATGAACAAAAAAATGTATTGTGCAAATAGCTTAATTTTTTCTTCTACCTTCTCACAGAAAGCTTTAAAATACACACCAATCTGGAGTAAAGTGGGGATTTTTTCCCCCAAGCAATTGAGAAAAGAAGAAAAAAGAAGAAAAAATTTTCCCCCAAGCCAGTATGAAAATCCGTGGTACTGTTTGGAAAACTCTCCTCCTTTGACTTGAATTTTGAGAAAACACAATGGTAATGGTGTCCTTTCATTGCCTGAGCATGCAGATAAAACTTCAACAAATAGGAAAGATAACAAAAAATTGTTTCGCATTGTTCATCTACCAATGACTGAAAGCACTGTAGCATGGCTGTACCAGTTACCATAAGCAATAACATTTTTCCAAGGAAATATACTGGTATATGATAACAAAAATTTGAGAGCTAGGCCTTACTAGGTACACAAGAACACTTAGCCTTTTTGGAAAAGCTGGGCTCAAATAGACTAGGTGGCTACAACACTCAGAGCAACCTGAGGTTTTTAATTTTTAAAATTGGTGTGTGTGATTATAATCATAAAAGTATACATCTCCAAGTCAAAGGACTGTTTTAAATCATATTAAGGATTAGCATGATTTCCTGGTTCACCAATTCATAAGAAATGTAATAGTAATTAGAATTTCAAGGTATTAGAAAAAAGAGAAACCAGTAAAAAGAAATTAAATTTTAAAAAATATCAGAGAAACCACACAGCAGTGTTTTCTGTGTGTTGTTGTATACCTCAATGTGTAACAAGTTTCCTCAAAACCCCAGCCTTAAAACAACAAACAATTGTGGCCATTCATTTCTGTGATAAAGTCAGTCTGTTATTGTGGTTTGGTCATGTTTTCTAGACTGTCTACTCTGTAGAGACCTCATTCATCTGGCTGAGCCCTTAGTTGGTGCAAAGATTCAAGGTGCATATGGGTGTTTGGTGCCTTCTTTCTGTTCAATCTTTCTTCTCTAGAAGCACAGTGACATTTTTCACATGCCAAAAGAAAAATCAAAGGAGAAGTAAGAATATGCAAGTACTTTTGCAAGCTCAACTTTTAACATATTGGACAATGGCTACTGGCCAGTAAGTGTTGCATGCCAAGTTTATCTCCAGAAGACAGAATAGACAGCATCATATCTGGGAAAATGTTCAAATATAAAAATGCTTTATTTTTCTAGTATACATTGTTTAAATGAAGCAATAATTATATATTTCAAGTGTTGTACATGGTTATTTTGGGAAGCGAGTATATGTCTCAGCTCTAAGCAGAATTTGTTTTATGTTATGCAAATCCAATTTTGATATTATTCTAAGCCCATAAAAAGAGAACACAGCACACCAAACTGTCAGGGCAACACACTGACTTTTTTCTGAAAGGATTACTTATATTCTCTTGTTGACAGAATAATTCATTCCCTGAAGATGATTGCATACTAGAACACAGATGTCAGTTAACTATGCTACACAGCAAAGGAGACTTTACAGACGTCATTCACTAAAGATCTTGCTTGATATGGAAGATTCTCCTGGGTTATTTATTGGACCCAATGGAATCCAGGTTTCTTAATCAATAGGTCATGGAGGAGAGTGTGGTAGAGGGTTGGGGGGAGAGAGACAAACTACCATTGTTTGTAGAGAGAGGAAGAATTCACAAATAAGAAATATGGTCTCCAAAAACTATGGAGCAGAGACAGAAAGAAGGACAATCCAGAGACTGCTCCACCTGGGAATCCTTTCATATTCAATCATCAAACTCAGACACTATTGTGAATGTCAGCAAGTGCTGGCTGACAGGAGCCTGATATAGCTGTCTCCTGAGAGGCTCTGACAGTGCCTGACTAATACAGAAGTAGGGACTCACAACCATCCATTAGATTGAGCATAGGGTCCCCAATGAAGGAGCTAGAGAAAGGACCCAAGGAGCTGAAGGGTTTGCAGCCCCTTAGGACAAACAACAATATGAACTAACTAGTACCCTCAGAGCTCCTAGGGACTAGACCACCAACCAAAAGGCATGCATAGTGGCACTCATGACTCTAGCATCATATGTATAGCAGAGGATGTACTAGTTGGTCATTAATGGGAGGATAGGCCTTTGGTCCTGTGAAGGTTCTATGCCCCAAAGTAGGGGAATGTCAGGGTCAGGAAGTAGGAGAGGGTGGGTTGGTGAGCAGGGGGAAGGAGAAGGAAATAGTGTTGGTTTTTTGTTTTTGTTTTTTATATTTTTTTGGAGGGATAACCAGGAGGGGAGATATCATTTGAAATGTAAATAAAGAAAATATTTAATAAAAAAAAAAAGAAAGAAAGAAATGTGGTCTCCAAATGGGCAAAAATAGGGTTGAAACTCTCCCCCAGAGATTCCTGAGGAATCATCCCTGATAGCTACTTGCTTTTGCATCCTGATTTCCAGATCAGGAAAGACCAAATTTATGCAGAAACAAAAAATACATATAAATACATGTTAGAAGTAGACATTGTAAAGTCCATGAATAACTGTATTTTCTGGCAAATCTATTTATCTTTAATGCTCTATTTTTCTGATAAATACATTCTGTAGGTGTTATTCAAATGCATAAACACTGTTATGTTTAATTTTTCCTTTTTCCTTTGCATTTAAGACTAATCCTGCTATTTATTTTCATCTCAGTGTAATTTCAACTCATTACTACCATATCTGTTGGCCTCTCAGCCTAGTCTCATTATTTTCTGCTAGGATAAACTTCTACCTTGTCAAGATCTGGTTTTTTTCCAGTTCTTTCATGTTATTATTCATTTATTAGATTTTTTTCATGTCTAATTACTATGGTTATATCATTTTCTGCTAAAAAGCATTAGTGGTTACTGAAGGAAATAACCATAAATTATTTACATGGATAGAATATCCCACAATTGCTTAGCTCAAATGTAACTTTGTAATGCTTTTCATGTCATGGCTTAAAGACTCCAGAAGAAACCATGAGGTTCTTTCAATTGACCCAAGTTCACAGAAGAAGCAAGGAGCTGCTAGAAAACCACCAGAAGTTCTTTCGTGAATTTCTGTCTGCAAAGTCAAACGATGATCAGCAAAGAAGGAAAGGCAAACCAATGCTGCAGCATTGTCAGTAAAGACTAGTGTCAGCAAAGCCCAGGGAAGACCTGCAAGGGAGTGGCAAGGGGAACGAATGCCACACAGCATCATCTGCTCTCTCTTGGGTTATACTTATACCCTTTCCAAACATCACATGTTCTCTTAAGTGCAGGCTCTAGCAAAACATCACATACCCTTTTCCCAGGAAGCTTCCAGAAACTGTCTGTTCCCAGCAAAACATCTTCTCATAAGACAGTTTCCAGAAAAACATCACATGACACAACCAAGTCTCCAAAGAAACTAGAAATTTTAATTCCATCTATCCTTCCCTATTAAAAAAGCATCAAACAAACACTTAACATTTTTTTAACCATGTTCCATATATCTCTTCCTCCCACCCCTCATCTCTTTTACAGTGTTTTAATTATATATTTTCTCCTATAAGATCTCTTGGTTTGTTTAGTTGTGTTTACTGATTACATATATGTGTGTATGTATATATATCCTTCTGAGACTAGAGTTTTGCAATGTAAACTGAACTGGCATCTAATATGTAATCCTTCTGCCTTAGGAGCCCAAGTGCTCACAGTAGAGGCAGGAATCACAAAACCCCATGTTCTAAATTCTTAATTTCGTTAGTGACATGTGGTACCCAAAAATGATGCTTAATAACCTCTTTAATGCAGCTACCCACAAGCTTTGACAGATTGCTTAGAGATCTTCTGTGATAATGTTCTCAGCCTCCGTGGATGATTGGGGAGGAGGGGTTGTTGCATGGCTGCTATTTTGCATAAATACATAAAGATAAACATAACAGCTAATCTCTGTTCTATTAGAACTTTTCCCCATATCTCTTTACTCTAAAAAGATCCCTATTGTGCCTTTTTGGTAATTTTGTTCTTTGCTTTGAACGCTCATTGTTGCAAGTGGCACATTATGATGGAAATGCTTGCCATTATATCAACAAAGGAATCCAAAACACAAAATGGTCCTAGCACCTCTATTGATAGCCACTAATAATACAGAAGAAAGGCAAGGATTTAAAGGAACAATACTCACTGATTTCTGCAAGGATCCAGAATGGTAAAGAGAAGTTTGGTAGGCATACTTTCATTTTTATTTTATCATACGGCAATCAAATAGCCTAGTGACTATGGTTAGGTATTTACTAAAATGAACTTAAGACATACTTCATATTACCAGTCTGTAAAGGCTACATCCTACAGTTTTAACCTCATGACATTCTACAATGGCAAACTAAGAAACAACAAAAAGGCCAGTGGCTTCCATGGTTTTGACTGAAGAAGGAAGATAATACACAGAGCTTTTGTGAAACTAGGGGAATGACTGTTCCGTCTGATGCAGAAATGGTGCGGACACATCATTTTGTCAAAATCTGTGTACAATAAGCTGAGGAAAGCAGAAGAGGGAAGGTAACCTGGAACACTATTTTGTACTTACCTTTTCTATAAACCTAATTTTTTCTAAAATATAAATGTTATTACTCAGCAACTACCAAAAAACCATGAGATTGTTTAACCTAAGCCAATGTATCAAGGAAAAAATATTTTCAAAGTAGGTAAAATGTAATCTAGAGTATTACTTTCATAACATTGATTAATTATAATATATCCATTTTATATATTTATAAGTATAAGTACAGAACATAAAATATTTCAGCAGGTTATTTGGTCTCCAGAAAGCACGATTGTATTAAAAATAATATATGCTTAATTTTATGGAATTATATTACAAGAATAGACTTGAGACAATTATATAAAAATGAAAAAATATTTTTTAAACCATATGAGCTTTTAGAGCTTAAATCTTTTCCCAGATACATGCAGAAGCATACACCCACACACATACAATCCCTCTCCTGAAAACTAGGTAAAAAAAATCTCTCTCTGATACTGAAGCACTCAGGTATTGCTTAAGTGCAGTTTGAAACAACCAAAGGAAATCTCAGGGGCATGCAACAGTAGGCCCCTACTTCCTAAGCATTTGTAGGTGGCCCTATGAGTTGTAGTTATCTCACTAGAGCAAGACTTATCAGTTGTCCTTGCCTATCAGGTGCAGCTCTGTCCAGTGAAGATTTCATATACACACTGAACAACAGCCTAGGAAGGGATGATAACAAAAATCTCAGACCACAATCAGTAATCAGGAGTTGGTAGTAACTGCCTTAAGGCCTAAGTGTGGAGTTGGCATTCTCTTATTCACACCTGTTATGTTATTCCAAACAACACACATGTCAAACCCCTTCAGACATCAACTTCTCAACCATAGACGGAAACTGACAACTGAGGTGAAAGGCAAAGTAGGGACTTTGAGTTTTATTTGGGGAAATTTTCCAGTGACTCATTATTGTATGACAATTTCTGGATTGTTCAATATCCTCTCAAGAAATGTACTTAGTCTTGCAAAGAAAAGACTCTAAACAAATACAGACAAATATTTCTAATTATGATTAATTTCTAGTAATGGCATCAGCACAGCACCATTTGTTTATATAATATCAAACTAATTCTATTATTTTTCTCAAATACTATGGTAATTATTTCTTTTTAATTTTGAAATGATGGTATATTACATCAATTTCCTCTTCATTTTCTTCTCTCCAAACACTCACATACACACTTTATTTTATCTTTCAAATTAAGGTTCTGGTTTTTTTTTTAATTTTTGTTACATACATACAGGTGCACATATATGTACACATACATATATATGTGTGTGTGTGTATTTATATATACTCAAATAACTTGTTCAGTCTGCATTATGTTATTGGTATACATGTTTTCAAGTTTAACCATTTGATACTAGGTAACCAATTGATGTACTTTTCCCTGGGGAAGACCATTTCTCCTACTTTTGACATTCTGTAGTTCTTTATGTAAGGTTGGGGCCTCATGATCCTTCTCTATCCACTTTTGCATGTGTGTTATGCTGACCTTGTTAAGCTCATGTCAAGGAGGTCATAATGGTGAAACTTTATGGGTATAGCATTGGAAATTCCTGGGAGACACATTCTCACAAGAAACTCTGGTTCTTACAATCTTTTTGCCTCCTCTTCCAAAATATTCTCTGACCTTAGGTGCAGGGGTTATATTGTAGGTATATCCATTGGGACTGGGCTCCATAACTCTGAATTCTCATTCTTTATTAATTGTCTGTAGTGGTCTTTATCTGTTATAAGGAGGATTTTTCTTGATGATCATGAGTAACCAGTAAGCAGGATTGGGTAGTAACTGTCTTAAGGCCTAAGTATGGAACTACTACACTGTACTACACCTGATCTATTATTCTAAATGAATCACATGGTAAACCCCTTATCTGTGGGCATAAGGCAAATGTTTAGCATGTAGTAAGGATTATGATAGTTTAGTAAAGTGTTGGTTGTAGGTTTGTCTTAGTCAGTATCTATCATGGTGAAGAGACACCATGACCACAGCAACTCTTACAACAGAAAATATTTAATTGGGACTTGCTTACAGTTTGAGATTTAGACCACTATACTCATGGAAAGAACATGGCCACATGTGGGCAGACATGGTAAATGAGAGTTCTTCTCTTGTGTCTGAAGGCAACAGGAAAGTGAGACTTCTGGCTAGGCTTGGATCTTTAAAAACCTCAAAACCCACGCCCAGTGACACATTTCCTCCACCAAGACCACACCTACTCCAACAAGTTCAAACCTCATAATCCCTCTCAAGTCATGCCACTCCCTATTTACCAAGCATTTAAATATATGAGCACGTGGGGGCCATTCCTATTGAAGATTCTTCCACAGGATTCATAATTTCACTAGCCCATAGTAGTTGCCTGGGTTTCTAACCAGGTATAATCTCTCTCTTATTTAGAGGCTTTTAAGTACAATTAGAAAGTTGTTGGTTCCTCAGGTAGTATTATGTCCAATTTTCTAAGGAACCACCAAACTGAATTCCAGAGCGGTTGTACCAACTTTCAATCCCACCAGCAATGGAGGAGTGTTTCTCTTTATCAACATCCTTGCCAGCATCTGCTGTCATCTGAGTTTTTGATCTTAGCCATTCTGACTGGTGTGAGGTAAAATCTCAGAGTTGTTTTGATTTGAGTTTCCCTGATGACTAAGGATGTTAAACATTTCTTTAGGTTCTTCTCAACCATTCCTCCATTGAGAATTCTTTGTTTATCTCTGTACCCCATTTTTAATAGGGTTATATGGTTCTCTGGAGTGTAACTTGTTGAGTTCTTTGTATACATTAGATATTAGCATTCTATCTGATGTAAAATTGGTAAAGATCTTTTCCCAATGTGTCGGTTACTGTTTTTGTCCTGGTGATAGTTTCCTTTGCCTTACAGAAGCTTTTCAATTTTATGAGATTCCACTTGTCTATAGTTGATCTTAGAGCCTGGGCTATTGGTGTTCTGTTCAGGAAATTTTCCCCTGTGCCCATGATGTGTTTGAGGTTCTTACCCAATTTTTCTTCTAATAGATTCAGTTTATCTGGTTTTATGTGGAGGTCTTTGATCCAGTTGGACTTGAGCTTTGTACAAGGAGATAAGAAGGGGTCAATTCGCATTCTTCTACATACCAATTGCCAGTTTAACCAGCACCATTTGTTGAATATGCTGTCCCCCCACCTCCACTGGATGGTTTTAGGTTCTTTGTCAAAGATCAAGTGATCATAGGTGTGTGAGTTCATTTCTGGATAGCTGAGGACTCAACTATATATCATTCCTGGGCAAGCACCCAAAGATAGTCCAACATATAACAGGGTCACATACTCTACTATGTTCATAACAGCCTTATTTATAATAGCCAGAAGCTGGAAACAACCCAAATGTGCCTCAACAGAGGAATGGGTACATAAAATGTGGTACATCTACACATTTACTCAGCTATTAAAAAAAATGACTTCATGAAATTTGCAGGCAAATGGGTGGAACTGGATAATATCATCCTGAGTGAGGTAACCAAGTCAAAAAGAACACACTCACTGATGAGTGGATATTAGGAAAAGAGCTCAAAATACCCATGATACAACTTAAAGACAACATGAAGCTCAAGAGGAAGGAAGACCAAAGTGTGAATGCTTCAGTTCTTCTTAGAAAGGGGAAGAAAACTATCATGGGAGTACAGGGTAGGAGGGGAAGAGGAAAAATAGGGGCAGAATCAGGTGTGGGAGGAGACTGGGGGGGATTACAAAAGGTCAGGAAATTGAACAGAAGTATGTAGCAATGGGGAATGGGGAACTGGGGTAGCCTATAGAAAGTCCCAGATGCCAGGAAAGCAAGAGGCTCCTAGGACCCAGTGGGGATGACATTAGCTGAAATACCCAGCAAAGGGGAGAAAGAACCTATAGAGACCATATGGAGAGATTAGGCATGGCCCCCTGTTGAGGGATGGGGACACCCACCCTTCTCAAAAATTTTAATCCAGACTTGCTCCTATCTAAAGAAAATAAAGGGACAAAGTGTGGAGCAGAGACTGAATGAAAGGCCATCCAGATACTACCCCACCTGGGGATTCATCCCATGTGAAGCCACCAAATAGAGTCACTACTGCTAATGCAAGAAGAGCTTGCTGACAGGAATCTGATGTAGCTGTCTCCTGACAGGCTCTGCCAGAGCCTGACAAATACAGATGTGGATGCTCTCAGCCAACCATTGGACTGAGCATGGGGATCCCAATGGAGAAGTTAGAAAAAGGACTTAGGAGCTGAAGGGGCTTGCAACCTCATAAGTAAAACAACAATATCAACCAACCAGATCCCCAGAGCTCCCAGGGACTGAACCACCAACCAAAGAATACACATGGAGGGACCCATGGCTTCAGCTCCATATGTAGCAGAGGATGGCCTTATCTGGCATCAATGGGAGGAGAGGCCCTTAGTTCTGTGAAGGCTCAATGCCCCAGCATAGGGGAATGCTAGGTTGGTGAGGCGAGAGTAGGTGGGTGGGTGGAAGAGTACCCTCATAAAAGCAGGGGGTGAGGGTTGGGATAGTGGCTTTGCAGAGGGGAAACGGAGAAGGGGGATAACATTTGAAGTGCAAATAAATAAAATAACCAATATTTAAAAAAAAAAAAAAGAAAGAAATTTGTTGGGTTAAGACTAAAGTATGTGTGCTGTTGCATATGCTTAATGTCCTTTAACGTTATCATGCTACACTGCCTGTTACTGACGTTCATATGCATCAGAGCTGGATAGGACTATTGGTTGTTTCCTTCCTTTGGAAGTGCAAATAGCACCTTCTGGAACCACAAAGTTAGTTCTGAGAGAGGAGCCTTTCAGGTCTGTTTCAGTTCAGTTCAGTTCTTTCTAAAATCCATTTTGTCTTCGGCAATAAAAACCTTCCCTTTTGCCTCTGGGGTGCAACCAATGGCAAGCACAGTAGTCTATGTTTGGGGAGACTCTTGGACAACCTTGGCAAAGGACTCAACAGAGGGTTTCTCATGCCTAGTGTTGGAATTTTTATTATGTGATCTATGTCTCTTGAGAGGAGCATTGTCAGTTTAGAAAGGAAAAGTTCATTTAAACTATATGTGTATACTTATACACAGATTTACACGTGTTATAGATTTTTAGATAGATGGTTAATAGTGTAATTTCTTATGACTTTTCCAGACATCTTTTCCATTATTTTACCCATCTTTCTCCTTGATTTGTATTTATCTCATCCTCCTTCCTAATTAGAGCTCTCTGTTTTCCCCATTTACCCCATCAGATCATTCGTACCCTACTATTCCCTTCTCTATTGCTCTTCCACCTCTTACCCCAACAATTATCCCTGATAATTATTTCAACGTTTGCTTCATGGCTCTACAAGATTAAAGGTTCAGATAAAAATACAACAATATAATTATAGCATATCTGATCATTGCACTGTTCAAATTGTATTTTGTAAGGGCAATATGGGTAATTAAGATGAAATTGACACTTTCAGTTTTTGATCTGCCAAATAGAACTTGAAATTTCATCACTTTAGCCTAAAAACAAGCAAAGTCTGAACAAACTGAAAAAATATAGAAACTTTTCTAAGATTCATTGCAGAACCAGAGTAATGTGGACACTGTTGACATAAGTAGTAGATAGAGAGTCATGTAGAAACAAAGAATTATAACTAATCTGAGGAGACATTCATGAATGTTCAAGAGCTTTCAGATACTGCTAGTGGTTTACTGTTGATAGGCTTAGGAGACATAAACCTTCAGGAAATCCAGTTAGGATGTTTCTCAGACTTGTATAATTTGTTAATTCTTTTCTTAACATACAGTGAAATGGCTTTCATTATGACTCCCATCCCTAGTCCTTCCAACCCTCTCTTGGAGGTCCTGTTCCTTCTTTCAAAGAATTTCTTCCTTGTTCTTCTATGACACAGACATCCCATTACCCTCTTTACTTAACTCTTTTCTTCTCTTTTTAGAGCCTCCCATAGTCTCCTTTCTAAATATATTTCCTATAAATGTGTGTGCATATGTATATATCAATAGGGAAATAATAAATAAGTAGTAGATTATAAATAGAAGACAGACAGACAGAAAAACAGAGACAAACAGGCAGGTAGACAGACAGAAATATAGAGATAGATGATAGAGATAGATATATAGATGATAGATGATAAACTATAAATGACTGATAGAGGTAGATGATTAATAGATGAAAAATCATTGATATATATAGATAATGGATAGATTGGTAGATGATAGATAGATAGATGATATATAGATAGATGATTGATAGATTCAAATAGAGTGTTGATAGAAGATAGATAAATGATAGATTTGCACTTGAAAGAAAACATGCAATATTTGTCTGAATTTTTATTTATAATGATCTATAGTAGCATCCATTTTTGTAATGAAGGTCATAATTTCATCTTTCTTTATAATGAAATAAAATTGTATTGTGTCTATGTAGCTCATTTTCATAAACTAATCATCTTGTAGTAGATATCTAGGTTGGACCATGCCTTGGGTACTGTGAAGAGTTTAGTAATAAACCTGGCTGGGTGGACCATTTAATTAGTTTTGGTAAACCCAACTGGGTGTATAGGGATGTTACCATTTAATTATTTTTAGTAAACTAGATGGTTGTAGTCATTCTATTTGAATTCATCAATTTTTTTCTAAATTAATGATATGAATCACAGGTATGGAATTGGTAAAATTCTGTAGGACATCTCTTCACTCTAATGTTTCTTGTGCTGTGCACAAGCTCACACAGTTCCGGTTTGTTAGTATTCTTTACTGAGTCACTGCTGTCCTTTCTCCACTGCCTGCCCTTGACTTCATCTTAAAGTGTTTTTCTGTCTCCTGGCATTTTCAAAGTTTCCAGTCTTTGATCCTGTGTGAGTTGACTACTTTACAGAGCAGTTAATAAGGATTTATGTTTGTTATTAAACTAGTTGATCCTGTTTTCCAAGTACTATTGCTGAGGTTCTCTTTCTTTTTAATTGTGTATGCTTTAAACAGCACTGTCAAAGACAAAAATGTTGTGAATGTGTGGATTTATTTCTGGGTCCTCCATTTTATATATCTCTTAGCTCTCTCTTTCTCTCTCTTTTATAAACATGCTCTTCTGGATACTACAGGTATGCAGAAGAAACTTAATTTGAAATGTGATGCTCCATTGTTGTTCTTTCTGTTTAGGTTTACTTGGCTGCTTGAGGTCTTTTAAAATTATATGTGAATTTTTGGAAATGTTTTCTAATTCTATAAAATTGTATTAAAACTTTGATTACATGGCATTAATAGACTGATCTTGTTTGGTAATATTGCCATTTCCTGGTATTTATGTGTTTTTGAGAATGTAAGACCATTATAGCTATGTATTCTTCAATTTCTTTCTACAGCTTTCTTAAACCCTTTTTTTAAAAAAATTATTTGTGTGTGAAACAATTTGTGAAACTATTTTTGAGTATGTGCATATGAATATAGCATAGGAGCTGGAGTGACAGGCCATTGTGAGCCAACAGAACTGGGTGCTCTACAGTGAACTCTGGTCCTCTGTGAGAGCAGTTCCCACTCTTGACTTCAGAAGCATCTTTCCAACTCCTCTTCAGTTTGCTAAAAATTTTCATTGAAAACTCTTTTGCATTTTTGATAGTGTAGTCTTATCTATTGCATTAACTCATCTCACTTTATTGACTATGTATTTGTTTATTTATTTGGGATTTTGAGATAGGATCTCGTGGAGCTCAGGATATGTTTAAGATGAAGTCTGTCTTAACTCCTGGTCCTACTGCCTCCATGTCTTTGAATTATAGGCACTGCCACCTCATCCTGCTTTTATTTCTTAAAGTTTGAAACTTTGTGGATGAGATTATTTTGTCTGCTTTTATTCTGTCTTTGGGGCTTATTTCTTGGTATCTAGAGAAAGTACTGGTTTTTTTTTTTTTTATATGTTGATTGTATATTCTCTACTTTGATGAAAGTATCAGACTTAAGAGTTTTCTGTTGTGTCTTTGGGGATTTAAAAAAAACTGCTAAGTAAGAATGATCTGACTTCTTCTTCTTCTCCTTCTTCTTCTTCTTCTTCTTCTTCTTCTTCTTCTTCTTCTTCTTCCATCATTCCAAGAATCTTTTTTATTGGATATTTTCTTTATACATTTCAAACATTATCCACTTTCCCAATTTCCTTCACTCCTGGAAACACCCTATCACATCCTCCCTTTCCCTTTTCCTATGAGAGTTTTTGTCCACCCACCCACTCCCAACTCCCCACCCTCTATTCCCCTACACTAGGACATCTAGTGTAGCCTTGTAGACTAGCCTTGAGGCTTCATAGGACCAAGGACCTCTCCTTCCATTGGTGCATGACAAAGCCATCCTCTGCTACATATGGAGCAGGAGTCATGTGTACTCCTTTGTTGATGGCTTAGTCCATGGGAGTTCTGGGGTGACTGGTTGGTTGACATTGTTGTTCTTCCCATGTGGATGCCAACCCTTCAACACCTTCTGTCCCTTCTCTAAGTCCTCTTTTGTGGACCCCACACTCAGGCCAATAGTTGACTGCTGATGTCCCTTTGTATTTGTCAGGATCTGGCAGGGCCTCTCAGGGATAGCTCATATCAGGTTCCTTTCAGTGTGCACTTCTTGGCATCTACAATGGTGTCTTGGTTTGGTAACTGTATATGAGATGAATCCCCAGGTCGGACAGTCTCTGTGTGGCCTTTCCTTTAGTCGCTGCTCTACATTTTATCTTCATATTGGCTCTTGCCAGTATTTTGTTCTTCTTCTAAGAACGATTGTAGTACCCACTCTTTGTTCTTCCTTCTTATTGAGCTTCATGTGGTCTGTGCATTGTATCCTGGTTATTCGGTGCTCCTGGGCTAATATCCACTTATCAGTGAGTACATACTATATGTGTTCTCTTGCAATTGGGTTACCACACGCTGGATGATATTTTCTAGTTCTATACATTTGCCTAGGAATTTCTGGAATTCATCATTTTAATAGTTGTGTAGTATTCCATTTTGTAAATATGCCACATTTTCTGTATCCATTCCTCTGTTGAAGGACATCTGGGTTCTTTCCAGATCCTGGCTATTATCAATGTGGCTGATATGAACATAGTGGAGCATATGTCCTTATTACATGTGGGAGCATCTTCTGGGTATATGCCCAGGAGTTGTATAGCTGGGTACTCAGTTAATACTATGTCCAATTTTCTAAGGAACTACAAAACTGATTTCCAGAGAGGTTGTATCTGCTTGCATTCCCACCAGCAATGGAGGAGTGTTGCTCTTTCTCCACATCTTTGCTAGGATCTTCTGTTACATGAGTTTTTGATTTTAGCCATTCTGACTAGTCATTGGGAAAATGCAAATCCCAACTCATGTAGTCAAGAAAACACATGATGAAAGAATGTGGTCAAGGGAGTGTAGAAAGTGGAAGTGATGATGGGAATGTAAACTAGTGCTTTACCAGGAAAATCAATGTGAAAGTTCCTAGGAACCAAACAAAAATATAGAATTACCATAAAGTCAAGCTTTATCAGTCCTTGACAAGTACACAGATATTTTTGCCTTTTTGACAAAAATCATAATTAATTAACAGATTTTTAGCACAGTGATTATAAAATTATTGAAATCAACAAATTCATTAAGGAAAGAATAAGTAAAGCCTATATATTTGGATTTGAGATTTACTAAGAAGACTTTTTTTTTTAACTTGTGTGTGTGACTTTATTCTCAGCCCACAGAGAACAGGTTATATTCATTTAAGAAATGGTGTATGTGTGTATTAAGATGGTCTATCCATAAAGTCATTCACCAACTGTTTCAATGAACAATGGTTCTGCATGGAAAGTGGTACAGACATTAGGTGAGGATAAGAATCTGGTTCATTGGCTGTGATGATTTTGAAAAGCATTCATCTCAGAGAAAGAGTAACTTATAAAGTTCTCTTCTTCAAACTTGATACAAGAGCTAGCAAAGTCAAGCAAAGCATTCAGACTCACTCTTTGTTGTTCTCTTTCATACAAGCCACCTCCCAAGTTAATTGTCTATGTCTCCCTTGGGTATATAAATACTTTTGAAACATATAAGCTGTTCTGAAAACCATAGTATAGGGTAAGAGAGGCTGAGATAGGAGAAGCAAGATTTCAAGACCCTTACATTGTACACAGCAAAACACTGTCACAAACAAGCTGAAAGTATATATAGATTGTATAATATTGGATCTATTTCTCCAATTACCAAAGTAGAGAGACCATTGGATAAAAGTCAACAAATTTCTAATTCCTCATATTTTTGAATTTCAGTCACTTAGGATATGTAGATAATATTAATTTTCATATTAAGATATTAAGAAAAAGGAATTGTCACTTCCTGTTGTTTTTGTTATATGAGGTGGAATTAGATTTGTGTGGATTTGTTGAAAGATTACTTTCTTGCTTCTTCTAGGGTGTAATTTTGCTCCTTATGTTGATATTTTCCATCTATTATCCTTTGGAGGGCTGGATTTGTGGAAAGATATTGTGTAAAATTTGTTTTGTCATAGAATATCTTGTTTTATCCATCTCTGGTAATTGAGAGTTTTGTTGGGTATAGTAGCCTGGGCTGGCATTTGTGTTCTTTTAGGGTCTGTATGACATCTGCCCAGGATCTTCTAGCTTTCATAGTCTCTGGTGAGAAGTCTGCTGTAATTCTGATAGGCCTGCCTTTATATGTTACTTGCCTTTTTTCCCTTACTGCTTTTAAAAATCTTTCTTTGTTTAGTGCATTTGATGTTTTTATTATTATGTGACAGGAGGAATTTCTTTTCTGGTCTAGTCTATTTGGAGTTCTGTAGGCTTCTTGTATGATCATGGACATCTCTTTCTTTAGGTTAGGGAAGTTTTCTTCTACAATTTTGTTAAAGATATTTACTGGCCCATTACATTGGGAGTCTTCACTCTCTTCTATATCTATTATCCTTAGGTTTGGTCTTCTCATTGCATCCTGGATTTCCTGGATGTTTGGGTTAGGAGCTTTTTGCTTTTTGCCTTTTCTTTGACTGTTGTGTCAATGTTTTCTATGGTGTCTTCTGCCCCTGAGATTCTCTCTTCTATCTCTTGTATTCTGTTGGTGATGCTTGCATCTATGACTCCTGATTTCTTTCCTAGGTTTTGTATCTTCAGAGTTTTCTCTCTTTCTGATTTCTTTATTGTTTCTATTTCCATTTTTAGAATCTAGATGGTTTTGCCCATTTCTTTCACCTGTTTGATTGTGTTTTCCTGTAGTTCTTTAAGGGATTTTTGTGTTTCCTCTTTAAGAGCTTCTAGCTCTTTACCTGTGTTCTCCAGTATTTCTTTGAGGGTGCTATTTATGACTTTCTTAAGGTCCTGTATCATCATCATGATAAATGATTTTATATCTGAATCTTGTGTTTCCAGTGTGATGGTGTGTACAGGACTGGCTATGCTGGGAGAATTGGGTTCTGATGATGCCAAGTGACCTTGGTTTGTGTTGTTTATTTTCTTACACTTGCCCCTCGCCGTCTAGTTATCTCTAGGGCTACGTGCCTTTGCTAATTCTGACTGGAGTCAGTCCTTCCTGTGATCCTGCTTGTATCAGAACTCCTCAGAGTCAGGCAGTTTCTGTGACTGTGATTTTGGGATCCTGTGACCTTGGGCTTGTCAGAGCACCTGGGAGTGCAGCAGCTTCCTCTGAGTATTGTGGGATCGGCTGTAGAGCTTGTGCCCAAGGTCCACTAAGGACACCAGCCCAGAGAGACCGGAAGGCCTTCTTTTTCTTCTTATATTTCTGTTTTTATTTTATTTATTTACAATCCAGCCATTGGCCCCTCCTAGTCCCCCTTCCCACAGTTCCACATCTCGTTCCTCTTCCTGCCTGGCTCCAAATGAGGATGCTCCCCCAATATCAGACTTCCTCCTCCATGGGGCCTCAAGTCTCTCTAGAATTAGGCACATCTTTTCCCACTGAGCCCATACCAGACAGACCACTGATATATATGTGTCAGAGGCATTGGACCAGCTAGTATATGCTATCTGGTTGGTGGCTCAGTGTCTGGAAACTCCCTGTGGTCTGGGTTAGTTGAGACTTCTGGTCTTCCTATGGGGTTGCCCTCTTATTCCACCTCTTCTTTCCTTCCCTTAATTCAACCATAGGAGTCTCTGACTTCAGTCCTATGGTTGGGTGTGAGTGTCTGCATATGTGCTTGTTGGGCCTCTCAGAGGACATCCATACTAGGCTCCTGTCTATAAACACATTGTAGCATTCTTCAGGCCTTGGTGTCTCCCATGAGGTGGATCCCCGAGTTGGGCTAGTTACTGAACTACCTTTCACTCAGTCTCTTCTCTGTTCTTGTCCCTGCAGTTCTTTTAGACAGGAACAATTCTGGGTCAGATTTTGACTGTGAGTTGCTCACACAATCCCTCTTCTTGAGGCCCTGTCTTTCTAGTGGAAGTGGATCTTGAGTTCTCTCTGCCCACTGTTGAGCATTTCATCTAACGTCACTCCCATTGAATCCTGAGAGTCTCTTACCTCCCAGGTCTCTGGTACTTTCTAGAGGGTCTCCCTACTTCCCACCTTCTGTAGCAGCATATTTCCATTTATTCTGCTGGTCCTTTGGGCTTCTCTCCTGCCCTCCTCCACAAATCTGATCCTGTCCCCCTTTCCACTCCCAATCCCCTCTACCGACAAGATCAAATCACTCCATCCCTCTGCCTCCCATGATTTTCTTCCCCCTACTAAGTGGGATTGAACCAACCTCATTTGGCATTTCTACATGTTAAACTTTTTAAATTCTGTGGGTTATATCCTAGGTTTTCTGTACTTATTGGCTAATATCCACTTATTAGTGAGTAAATACCATGTATATCTTTTGGGGTCTGAGTTGGGTCAGGATCACATTTTCTAGCTCCATCCATTTGCCTGCAAAACTCAGGATGGTCCCGTTCTTCACAGCTGAATAGTATTTGATTTTGTAAATGAACCACATTTTCTGTATTCGTTCTTTCTTTGAGGGATATCTGGGTTGTTTCCAGCTTTTGGATTGTGTTGAATCTATTAATTTCTTTTGGTAGGATGGCCATTTTTATTAATCTTAACAATATATGAGCATGGGAGATCTTTCCGTTGTCTGAGGTCTTCTTTGATTTATTTTTTATAAATCGGGATTTGAAGAGATTTGAAGTTCTTATAATACAGTTTTCATTTGCTCAGTGTCAGCATCACCAAGTGCCTACACCTAGAGATAGGCAAGACCATAGACCTGTTACCATGGTAATGCCCCCCCTCCATTCCCAAGAACCCCTAGGGCTACCCAATTTCACCTGGGCAGCACATGCGTCATCACGCAGATATAAAGGAGAAGCCCTCCTCCCTCCGCCCCTTTTGCTCTCCCCTTTCCTCTCTTGCGTGCGACCTTTCCCCACTCTCCCCAATTAAACCTTCTATACGTGGTATTGTCTGGACCTGGTGTGCGGTGTTTACTGCGAGTCGTCTCTTAAACTATCACTCAGTAAGAGTTATACCAAAATATTTTATTTTATTTGTGACAATTATGAAATTAAGAAATTTCTCTATTTTCTTTCTCAGCCTGTTTATCCTTTGCATAAAGGAAGGCTATAGATTTGTTTTAGTTCATTTTATGTCCAGCCACTTTGCTGTTGTTGTTTATCAGTTGTAGAATTTCTCTTGATAGATGTTTTGAGGTTGCTTATGGATATTGTCATATCATCCACAAGTAGTGATACCTTGTCTTCTTCTTTAACAATTTGTATCCCCTTCATCTCCTTTTATTTTCTTATTGCTCTAGGTAGAACTTGGAGTACTATATTGATTAGATACAGGGTGGTCAACCATATCTTGTCCCTGATTTTAATGGGATTGCTTTAAGTATCTCTCTATTTAATTTTATATTGGCTGATGGTTTGCTGAATATTGGTTTTATTATGTTTGGTTAAGGGCCTTGAATTCCTGATCTCTCCAATACTTTTAACATGATGGGGTGTTGAACTTTGTCAAATGTTTTTTCAGCATCTAATGGGATGATCGTGTAATTTTTTTCCTTTGAGTTTGTTTATATAGTAGATTTCATTAATGGATTTTTTTGTATATTGAACCAACCATACCTACATCTCTGGGATGAAGCCTACTTGATTGTGGTGAATGATGGTTTTGATGTGTTCTCAGATTCAGTTTGCTAGAATTTTAATGAGTAATTTTGCATTGATGCTCATAAGAGAAATTTGTCTGAAGTTCTTTTTCTTTGTTGGGTCTTTATGTGGTTTAGGTATCAGAGGAACTGTGGCATCATAGAATGAACTAGGTAGTGTTCCTTTTGTTTTCATTGTATGGAATAATTTGAGGAGTGTTAGTATTAGCTTTTCTTTGAAGGTCTGGTAGAATTCTGCACTAAAGCCATCTGACCAAGAGTTTTTATTGATTGGGAGGGTTTTAAATTTTTCAGTCTTGTTGAGTAAAGTCTTCTGTAGCAAGATCTAATTATTTTTTTAAATTTCCTAAGTTTCTGTTGTTTTCTCTTCCTTTTTATTTCTGATTTTGTTAATTTGGATACTGCCTTTGTGTCCTTGAGTTAGTTTGGCTAAGGATTTATTGATTCTGATTTTCTCAAAAAAGCAAAAAAACAAACAAAACAAAACAAAAACAAGAACAAAAAAAAAAATGTGACCCCCTCCTTAGCCAAAAAGCCTTTTGACTCAGAACTAGCCTTCTTTTGAAGTGGCTCTCCCACCTGGGGTGAGCCAGACAAAGGTCTTTTGTCTGCTGCATTGCTATCTCTTTCTCTGAGTTCCTGCCTGGAATGCCCCTGGTTGGCAGGTTCCTGCTAGCTGCAAGTGTTAATGTTCTGACAAGATCTCGGTGCCCAGAGACTTGCTTTCATTTTGTGAAATGTATATATATATACATGTGATCTTCCTAGTAAAGGCAACTTTGATCAGAATTCAGACTTGGTCCATTCATTTCTCTCACAGTCTCGATCCCCCATATTTTTTCAGGCTCCTGCTTCCCTTCAAGGAGAATCCAGTTTGTGTGGCCGCTGGCGGCTACACACACAAAAAATACAGATTTTGACTTTGTTGATTCTTTGTATCATTCTCTTTGTTTCTAATTGGTTGATTTCTGCCTTGAGTTTGATTATTTCCTGATGTTTTCTCCCCTTGGGTATGTTCTTTTTGTTCTAGGGCTTTCAGGTATGCTGTTAAGTTGCTAATATATAATATTTCTAATTTCTTTATGAGGGCACTTAGCGTTATGAGTTTTCCTCTTAGCACAGATTTCATGGTGTTCTTAAGTTTGGATATGCTATGTCTTCTTTTTCATTGAATTTTAGAAAGTTCTTAATTTCTTTATTTCTTTCCTCACCAAGTTATCATTGAGTAGAGAGTTATCCAGTTTCTATGGATATGTGGGCTTTCTGTTGTTTTTGTTGTTATTGAAGTCTAGCCTTAATCGGTGGTGATCTGATAAGATGCATAGGATTATTTCAAACTTCTTGTATATGCTGAGGCTTGTTTTGTGACCAATTCTATTTTGGAGAAGGTACTGTTAAGTACCAAGAAGATGATGTCAGTGGGACTTAGTGTGGGTTTCTTGTGGCAGTTTGGAAGACCCAAATGCTCACAGGAACGCAATGCTAAAGACAGAGCTAAGGAGGGGGTGAGGGTGGGACACTAAAGAGGTTCTTGGCTAATATCCATTTATCAGAGAGTACATACCAAGCTCAAAATACCCAAAATACAATCCACAAATCACAAGAAACTCAAGAAGAAGCAAGACCAAAGTGTGGATAACACTTCGTATGCATGTGATAACTGTTAGCCACAGCACTGTAAATGAAAAGAGGGGAGTGTTTTTACATTTTGTTGGAGGAATATTGTGGCATATGCATTCATTCCAGTACTGAAGATTAAAAATTAATACCAGCTGCAATTTTTTTTGCTCAGAAAGGAAGATGAAATCAATCAAAGTGATGAGTGTGTGTCACTCCCAAATATAGCCAACAATTCTCTTTTGTGAACTGACAGAGTACACACAGAACAATGAGTTTTCAAAGAAGACCAAGCATTTCCACTCTAAGAGAATCTCTCCTCTGACACCAGTTCTGGGAGTCAGAGAAAGAATAGAGCCATGAGTCATGGGGCAAAAGCTAAGAAGCCTGTTTCTGTGTGGGATTCTCATGATTGTGTATGTTCTGCATGGGTGAGAGATTAGAATACAATCTGGAGAAGATGTCTGCATGGGAACTTCAAATATCATCCAGAGAGCAACCAAACAAAAAAACCAAACCATCAAGAAATAGTGCCTAGGCAGCTCAGTGGCAGATACTAACAATGTCTTTAAGTTGCTGTAATACATTTTGAGAATACAGTTTACACAGAATCCTCTGTGGAAATACCATGAAGGAATTGAAAGTAGTCCATATTCCTTTTAGGGTGACACTGAAAGTCAGTGACACATTTGTAATTTTGTTGTAAATCTCATATTTTGAAAGACTGGGGAGATTTATAAATTTAGAAAAAGCATGGTGGTGGAGATACATTAGTGGACAAGTATACTGTATAACCTTTACTTAAAAGGGCAAAGAAAGTAAGGGGCCAGGAATGTGGGCTGGTCAGTTCCAGGAACCTGTGGGTCACAGGCCCCCTCCAAACAAGGCTTAGAATGAGGGGCAGGATATAAGTCATCTTAGTAATTCCCGGAATAGCCAGCTAAAATGTAAATAACATTGATCACAGCCAAGAATGCCGACTAGCCAGTTTCAGAAACCTGTCAGCCACAAAGGCTCCCCCCTCACACACACCCCCGGCTAGGTCCAAGAACGAAAAGGCAGGATATGAGCCAGCCATCCGGATGGTTTTAGGGAACGGTCAGCCATAAAGTGAATAGTACCAAACCACTTTCTTGTGCATAATGAGTGTGCAGGATGTTTTCCTTATGACCCTGACTCGACTAGGGGCTGAGTCTCTTTAGAATTTTCCACTGTTCTCTTGTTATGCTTCTTAGGTAACCCCCTTGTCCCCCAGTTTGTGGTTTTTCCCTTTAAATACCTCTTACTCCTCGTGCTGGTGGTCGAACTCCACTGGTCTGTTAGGCTACGAGTTTGACCCCAGATCTGGCCTGAATAAACCTGGTATGATTGCAGCAAAATCTGTCTCTCGTGAGTTATTGAGAGTCTCTCATGTCATCCCGAGACTTGAGTGAGGGTCTCCCCTACTCTGGGGGTCTTTCAGTTTCAGGGAGAAAACTTTAAAAGTACATATTTTAATAGTAATGGGTTGTTATATTAATGTAGATAAATTTACAAGCTGTTTCAGAAGGGTGACAGGATACAGCGGTAACCAGTAAGATTATTTTAAGTTTTCAGATATTGAATTAATCAGAGATAGACAGCTCTTTAAAATTAGCCAGTTTTTATATTTTCTATTGTTTCTCTTTTTATTATTATATTTGATAAATATGATCCATAAGTACTGACTGTAGTTGTCCAAAGGTATGAGTTTATTTTAATAAAATATTTCATACATACCAGCAGAGTAGCTGTATGCTGTATTACAGGATAAAATTCATTTTGACATTGCTGAACAAATGGTTTAATTATGTGATTTCCTATAAAGGAAAACATATTAATCTGCAAAGCTGAAATCTGTTTTCAAAATGATCTATAATTTGAGCCTGGAATTAGGACAATTTGTCTGAGTACATTGAATTTATGGCATATTTTTCATTCTTTGTACATAAACATGATTTATGAAAAATATCATCTGGAAAATACTAATGGATTTTCTATTTTATAGATAGAAAAATGGAGTTGTGAGGAAACGAAATGCTTTTCCCCAACTCATCTTGAAAAATGAAAGTGAAATTGAATAATAATGTAGATGCCATAATTCATGTTTAATTTCCATTGTGTCTGGCTTTCTTTTTGCTTGTATATTACTACTAATGTCTTAGAATTGCTGACTTAGAGAAGCTATCTCAAAATATGTAGATTTTGAAAGACTTAATAGATATATTTTATAAAAGACAAATAAAGACTAAATAGAAAATAAAAGACCTGATTATATGAGACGTGTTTATTCAATCAATACCATCAATTTGTACATTTTAATTTTTCTTGTTAAAGGATTATTTTATCACTAAATATTTGTTCCTTTTAAAAAACAAAGTTAAAGAACAAGTAACAAAATTTAATGAAATAAAATATTTATAACAAAGTTGAAACAAATTTTTAATCTGTGGAAAGTTGAAGCAGAGAGGAAAAGAACAAATTCATAATATGTGAAATCAGTTACATGTGAAAAGAATAAATGAATAATAGAAACAGAGGAATGGGAGAAATCAAGAGTTTATTCTGAGAGCCAAGATCTACAAAGAACACTACATAGATTGAGGGATGTTTGGTGCATCTAAGAAAACAGTTAAAAATTATTGATAATAAGTTACTACACAAAATCATCTTATATAACATCAATAAATAATTGGAATTTGGAAAACTATCAAATAGCACCAAAAAAATGAAGCAGGATTAATTTAGCTATACATGAATATGTGAGTGTGTGTGTGTGTGTGTGTGTGTGTGTGTGTGTGTGTTTGTGTATGTATGTGTGTTTCTCACACAGAAATACGAAGCTGAAAAATGAAACCATTGGATACTTATGTAGAAATTCATTTTATGTTGTGATGCCAAGTCCTACCAATTTAGTCTTTATGTTCTAATTAATTCTAGAAAACATCTTTGGTAGATATTGCAAAAACATGATCTAAAACTATGAGATGACATGCTTAGAATAGCCAAAAAACACTGACAAATAAGTGAGAGATAAGCCAAGGACATAAAGAAAATATTTGAAAAGTGTAAATCTATGATTTTATGTTATATCAAAATTACATATTAAACTAAACAGAAAGAAAAGGATATATTTACAAATTTGAAAAGTTTCTAAGTGGATACTTCATCAAAGAATACATATTTGCAAATAAGTGCTTGGCATTGTATCTAACATCATCTCTCAGTTATAAATTGAAGACTGAAAACAGTGGAATACCATTGAATTGTGTGTTAGGATGATTACAACTCAAAACTCTGACAGTACTAATTGTGGACAAGAATGTTTTCAGATCATTATAGTGATAACTCTTATATTAGCAGGGGCTGCTAGATATTTGCTGCATCAATTTAAACACTTACATTCACATGAAATTTAAACACAGTCATTTATATAATCTCAATAATAATAACTAAGCAACTGAGAAGCTACCAAGATTGCTGTTGCACTTGTCTCCAAAAGCTTGAAGATTAAAACCTCTTGTTGAAGAAACCACAGACTTCAAACATTGGAATTGAATGAATCAAAATGAACTGACCTGGAAGTTCCTTCCTGAGGACCAATTCTCATAGCATTTGAAGGTGCAATGAAGGCTACATACAGAGAAAATTAAGCAACAGTTTAATATAGCAGTAAAGCCTATGAAGTCAACAATAACTAATATAGCAAAACATTCCCATGGGTGTAATAGGGGCACTTATATCAAGGCAATAACCAATGTCTATCTAAGATCCATTTTTTGTAGTTATTTTTATTAGATATTTTCTTAATGTACATTTCAAATGTTATCCCCTTTCCTAGTTTCCCCTCTGAAAAAAAACCCTCTTTCTCCCCACCCACCCACCCCCACCGCCTGCTCACAAACCCACCCTCTCCTGCTTCCTGACCCTGGCATTCCCCTACACTGGGGCATAGAGCCTTCACAGGTCCAAGGGCCTCTCCTTCCATTGATGACCAACTAGGACATCCTCTGCTACATATGCAGCTGGAGCCATGAGTCCCACCATGTGTACTCTTTGGTTGGTGGTTTAGTCTCTAGAAGCTCTGAGGATACTAGTTAGTTCATATTGTTGTTCCTCCTATGGGGCTACAAACCCCTTCAGCTCCTTGGGGCCTTTCTCTAGCTCCTTCATTGGGGACCCTATATTCAGTCCAATGGATGGCTGTGAGCCTCTACTTCTGCATTAGTTGGGCACTGGCAAAGCCTCTCAGGAGACAGCTATATCAGGCTCCTGTCAGCAAAGCACTTGCTGGCATCTGCAATAGTGTCTGGGTTTGGTGATTGTATATAGGAAGGATCTCCAGGTGGGGCAGTCTGCTTGTCCTTCCTTCAGTATCTGCTCCACGCTTTGTCTCTGCAACTCCTTCCTTGGGTATTTTGCTCCCCCTTCTAAGAAGGATCAAAGTATCCACACTTTGGTCTTCCTTCTTCATGAGTTTCTTGTGGTTTGTGGATTGTATTTTGGATTTTCTGAGCTTCTGGACTAATAACCACTTATCAGAGAGTGCATACCATGTGTGTTCTTTTGTGATTGTGTTACCTCACTCAGGATGATATTCTCTAGAACCATCCATTTCCCTAAGAATTTCATAAATTCATTATTTTTAATAGCTGACTAGTACTCCATTGTGTAAATGTACCACATTTTCTGTATCCATTCCTCTGTTGAGGGACATCTGGATATTTATAATAAATACCCAGCTTCTGGGTATTATAAATAAGGTTGCTATGAGCATAGTGAATCTTGTGTCCTTATTACAGGTTAGAGCATCTAAGATCCATTATTTAAGAGAGAACCTAGTCCATCACCCAAAAGTTTGAAGTCTAGAGAAGAACATACTACTAACACTTGTTTAAACCAGTATAGTTCCAGTGTTATTCCAAATACATGTTCTTATGTCCACAGGAAATTATAGTTATTGCCCTTCATCAAAGAAGCTTCTTTTTGCAGTAGACTGAGACCAGAACAGAAAGTCATGTGTAGCCAAACTATAGGGAACACCCATCCATGTAATGTCAAACCTTAGTGAAATATCTGCAACACAACACTTACATTTATGGCTCAGGGAACATTGCAGAGAAAGTAGAGAAAAATCTGTTAAAACAAAAAGGACCAAACGATCTACAATGAAATAGTATCTTCCACATATAACATAGCACAAAATTATAACCACAAAACCATACCCACAAAATCTGAACAGTATGGTTGCCTAAACATGACCCTTACAACACCAGTTGGCCTGACAATGTGGATGGTAGAAATTTCATAAAACCTTACCCTTAGATGAAGATCTATAGGCAGTTAATTGCTGTTTAGTAAGTGAGAAACATCCTTATCACACTTCTGATAGGTTAACTAATCCCATGTTGGCAGTACAAACAAACACATATAAGTAAAAAGGAATGGGCTTACCAGACTCTAAATTTATCTCTCTCCATTGCCTTCTCTCCCCCTCTTCTCCCCCCTCCACTCCCTGTACCTCCCCACCTCTCTCTTTCTGTATATGCATAACAATGACTAAAGAAGAGCTCATCTATTTGAGAGAGTGAGAAGAGTTAGAGGGATAGAAATTCTATAAAGAATTCTTACAAAATTCTAATAAATAAATAAATAAACAAGCAAATAAAATGGACACATAATCTCCTCTCAAAGTGTACACATACATGCAACACACATGCACACACACACTCAATAAGTAACCGAAACTTATAGACACACACAATGTCACTCAATAAGTAACTGATAAAATGTGATATATCAATAACATCAAATTATACTTGTCACTAAAAATAACTGAGCCACAGTAACACATAATTGAATGATGATAATATATATTTGGCTAAGTGAAAGAAAACAGTCTGAAAATGACACAGCAGTTTCAGTTGTTTAACATTGTTAACTGGCCAGACTGTAGAGATGCCTCATAAAAAGCATGCTTTCGGGGACTTGTAGTCAGAGAGAAATACAGAAAATATATTTGAGATATTTTAATTATTCTGTATAACAGCATAATAATGGGTACAAATCATACTCTAAATCTATAAGTTTAGAGCAGAAATGAGATGCAAATGTAAAAGACAATTCAGACGGGTGGAGCCTCCTAAGAGGAAATACAGAATGAGCTATAAAACTTTATGAGGTCTTGGAGTTTATGAGGAAGTCTTATTTGGAAGGGGTAGAGCATGCTAGAGTTTTAATCTAGCAACTTTAGAAATTATTTGACCATGGATGCAGTATTCAAGCACTGTGCTCTTGCTGATAAATCTGATTTTTCAGAATACTATGGACTAACATTTTTGACATTGCAATGTATTTACTGAAATTCATCAGTTGAATCAATGAGTAGCAGACAGCAGAAAGCATGTGCTGGCATAGGAAGTAGAAATTGGCAGAATTAGATAAGGAGAATCACATGCATGGCAATAGACATTAGGATGAATTTGAGTATTTCTGAGCACAGAAAATACACAAGTTTGGAAAATTTCATGAATATGTTTGAGAATTTATGATTTCTGTCTGTCTATCTGCACATTATAGATAAGGCTATACCAGCAGAAATGAGCGTGTCTACTGTCTAGACAGGCTTCAAATCCTATCAACAATAGAAGGAGCCAGAAATCTCAGAAGAAATAGACAATTCCTGAAAGGAGAAAGAAAATACCCATGAGATACTAGAATAGTTTCCTAAAGCTAAAAAGTTAAGAATATGACTTTTTAAAAAAGCTATAATGATGAGGTGTGTGAAAGCTACACAGTTTCCAGTGGTCATCTAGAAATCCATGTACCAAATTATTGCCAAAGCTTAAATTTTTTTCTTTTTTTTTAATTGGATATTTTCTTTATTTACATTTCAAATGTTATCTCCTTTCCCAGTTTCCCCCCAAAAGCCCCTATTCCATTCCCTCTCCTCCTGCTTCTATGAGGGTGTTCCCCCATCTGCCCACCTACTCCCGCCTTCCTGCCCTGGCATTCTCCTACACTGGGGTATCAACCCTTCAGAGGACCAAGGGCCTCTCCTCACATTGATGCCCAACAAGGTTATCCTCTGCTACATATGCAGCTGGAACCATGGGTCTCTCCATGTGTACACATTGGTTGGTGGTTTAGTCCCTGGGAGCTCTGGGAGCTCTGGTTTGTTGATATTGTTGTTCTATCTATAGGATTGCAAGCCCCTTCAGCTCCTTCAGTCCTTTCTCTAACTCCTCCATTGGAGTCCCTGTGCTTAGTGCAATGCTTGGCTGAGAACATCTGCCTCTGTATTTGACAGGTTCTAGCAGAACCTCTCAGGAGACAGTTATATCAGGTTCTTGTCAGCAAGCACTTCTTGGCATCTGCAATAGTGTCTAGGTTTGGTGACTGTATTTGGGATGGATCCCAAGGTGGTGCAGTCTCTAGATGCCCTTTTCTTCAGTCTCTGCTCCACACTTTCTTTCCATATTTGCTCCCGTGAGTATTTTATTTCCCCTTCTACAAATGACTGAAGTATCCTCACTTAGATTTTCCTTCCTCTTGAGATTCATGTGATCTGTGAATTGCATCTTGGGTGTTCTGAGCTCTGGGGCTAATACTCACTTATCAGTGAGTGTTCTTTTGTGATGGGGTTACCTTACTCAGGATAATATTTTCTAGCTCCATCCATTTGCCTAAGAATTTCATGAATTCATTGTTTTTAATAGCTGAGTAGTACTCCATTGTGTAGATGTATCACATTTTCTGTATCCATTCCTCTGTTGAAGGACATCGGGGTTCTTTCCAGTTTCTGGATATTATAAATAAGACTGCTACGAACATAGTGGAGCATGTGTCCTTTGTTATATGCTGGAGCATCTTTTGAGTATATGCCCAGGAGTGATATAGCTGGATCCTCAGGTAATACTATGTCCAATTTTCTGAGAAACCACCAGATTGATTTCCAGAGTGATTGTACCAGCTTGCTATCCCATCAACAATGGAGGAGAGTGTTCCTCTCTTTCTCCACTACCTCTCAGCATCTGCTGTCACCTGAGTTTTTTATCTTAGCCATTCTTACTGGTGTGAGGTGGAATCTCAGGGTTGTTTTGATTTGCATTTCCCTGATGACTAAGGATGGTGAACATTTCTTTAGGTGTTTCTGGGCCATTCAATATTCTGCAGTTGAAAATTCTTTGTTTAGCTCTCTATCCCATTTTTAATAGGGTTATTTCGTTCTCTGGAGTCTAACTTTTTGAGTTCTTTGTATATATTGGATATTAGCCCTCTATTGAATGTAGGATTGGTAAAAATCTTTTCCCACTCTGTTGGTTGCTGTTTTGTCCTATTGAAAGTGTCCTTTGCCTTACAGAAGCATCACAATTTTATACGGTCCCATTTATCGATTCTTGATCTTAGAGCATAAGCCAACGCTGTGCTCTTCAGAAAATTTTCCCTTGTGTCCCTGTGTTTGAGGTTCTTCTCCACTTTCTCCTCTATCAGTTTCAATGTATCTGGTTTTATGTAGAGGTTGTTGATCCACTTGGACTTGAGTTTTGTACAAGGAGATAAGAATGTATCGATTTGCATTCTGCTACATGCTGACCTCCAGTTAAACCAGCACCATTTGTTAAAAATGCTTGTGAAGGTTTTGTGCCCCAGTGTAGGGGAATGCCAGGGCCAATAAGTGGGAGATGGTAGGGTGGCAGGCATGTGGATGGGGGAGGCAACAGGGGTTTGTTCTTGTTGTTTTTGTTTGTTTGTTTGTTTGTTTGTTTGGAGGGGAAATTGGGAAAGGAGAAATTTACATGTAAATAAAGAAAATATCTAATAAAAAAAATGCTGTCCTTTTTCCACTGAATGGTTTTAGCTCCTTTGTCAAAGGTCAAGTGACCATAGGTGTGTGGGTTAATTTCTGGGTCTTCAATTCCATTCCATTGATCTTCCTGCCTGTCTCTGTACCAATGCCATACAGTTGTTATCACAATTGCTCTGTAATACAGTTTGAGGTCAACCAAAGTTTAAAATAAGTATCCACTAGTACATAATCAGTCATGAGTAAGTGGAGGAGAACTCAGTACCATCTTCAATTTTTTTCATTAAATTAAATTAAAAAAAACTTTTTAAAGGAGGTTTCACATAATATAGTAAATTTTATTATTATTATACTGCAGGGACATTTTAAAAATATTGGTAACTATTAAATTTGCTGAGAACTACCCTCTTTTCTATGAAGAATAAAACTACTAGTCAATATCCAGAGAGATAATAAATAAGCAGAATGGTACTGTATTTTGTTATACAATGTTAAAATTTGAAATTAATGAAAAATGCTTTCATAATTCTGAAGGAAAAGTATATTAACTAGAATTATATAAATAACCTCACTGTTATTTGTTAAAGAGTATTTTATTAAACATGTGTTTTACCAAAATTTTTTTCCCCTGAATCCTTTGTCAGGAGTCATGATCACTCCATCAGAACAAGGAAGAAAGGAATTCAAGTGAAAGATGAAGGCTTCAGGGTACAAGGCTTTGACCCATGGCAGAGGAAATGCATCCCAGTCTGGCATTTGTGCAGTTAGAACAGAGGTCATCCACTGTAGTGCAAATCAAGAGGACAGACAGCTTCAGGAGAAATGCCTTCTAGAAAGAACAAAAAAGTCATTATTTTATTATGATGTATTTAAGAAATAATGTTCATTATTGACATGAGTTTGGTGTCTAATTAATAATAAGCTCAACAAGTAAAAAGAGTTAACACCTGGAACACCAAATGGTCATTAGGAATTAAATTATCATACATTATTAGTTTAATTGTTACTAATATATAATCTTAGTAAGGAATGCTTAGGTCTAGAGGCTAAACATTACGCTACATAAATCACAGGGAAAATATTTTTTTAAAGAAGCTGATTTGTGCTGTTGATTTAAAAGTACTATGTCTACATTTTCTTTTCTGTAAAATCTGTATGTTCCTCCCTAAAACTGAAAAAGAAGATCAAGTATTCTTTTAAGGATAATTCTTATAAATTAAGACATATATTTAGGGAAAGTGCTTCCCTATAAAGAGCAAAATCTAGATGGAGCAGGGACTTGGTTATGGTCTTGGGCAACTGAAGGGACAACATTGGGATCCGTGATCTTTAATCAATAATCAATTTTTATGACAACTGAAGTTCAATCTTTACGAACAGATTTAAATCAGTGTTTTTATGTAATCAATACTTTAACTGGGAAGATATTTCAAAGCTGAATGTAATGATGTGTATGCTCTAGTTATGGATAGCCAGAGACTAATTAAGAAAAGCATGAGAACATTGTTAAGTATGCACTCAGTTATTGAAATTTTGGGAAGCCAACTGCAATCTGGGAAGAATAAAGATCTCCAGGCTTGCAGCCTATAATTTTAAATAGCTAAAGAAATCTATTTTTTTTAATTGAGGGTAAGTAGAGAAGTGAAACAAAAATGAGAACTCACAAATTTTCTCTGGAAAACAATTGTAAACTCAAGGATATATAACAAAAATCATATTTAAAATTTTTCTTGTCTCATGCACCCTCAGGCAGAAAATTCAACCTATTTTCATTTCCATTATCCTCAAACACAGTATACAGCAATCAGAAATAAGTGCTATTGAAGATAATTATATTTGAAAATTAAGGGAATGGTAGAACTAATTAATCACAGCTTCAAGGAACCATAAATGTATGTCAGCCAGCAAAGACTTCAGAGATATGTAGTCTTTAACTTATTACAATATAGTCTATCTGTTTGTCCATTTGTCTAACATTAATATATCACTTATCAGTATTGATCATGAATATATCTATATGCCTTCTTTTTCTGCCCTTGTAACAATAATACTACTTTTACAACGGAGTATCTGTATGCAATCCATTCCTGCACAATACTACCACTTTGTACTGTTATAAAAAAAAATTGACTGTATTTTATATTTGATAATTACTTAATTTTATGGGAAAACAGTTTTTTGAAAAACCTCCAATATCCAAATTTAATTTTAGAAAAATTTCATTAAATATATGTAATTTCATTACACACCATCAGTAGTTACTGTTCTGATGTAGTAACATAATGATGGCCCAAACAGCTTCTGAATGCCACAATATCTCAAATACCACTTTTCTAAAATTTGACCCTTCTTATTTCTATGTGATCTCTTAATAAATATAAATAAAATATATGTATAATATGCATCCTTTTTATGCACAGATCATTGTTTTCCTATAGAGATTCTGATGTTAAAAGTGAAACAGAGGGCTAGCTGAATATCCCCTGCCACCATACACAAGCTAGAACATTCTCATATTCCTTACATGTGAGCTTCAGCACGTTGTCCCCTTTACAAAATACTTTTATTATGTGACAAATGTTTTTATGATTACACTGTCACATCCCTTTATGTCTTTCCTACATGGTGTATTAACATACATATACTAAGTCATGTGTGTCCACATCTGTCTAATAAACTGACAAAGGCATTCTCAAGAGCAAGAAACTCTTCACAGTCATTCACATGTTTATGATGCCTAGAAACACAGAAGGAAATTCATGATTACTAAATTATAGGCTTGCTAACAGAATGAGAAACAAATGAAATGTGCATTATTAATATTTAATCTTGCCATTTTTTCACAGGTTCTTTTTTCACTACTGATGTCCATATAAGCTTATTTAGGACTGTAATTCTTTTATTAGCATTATTATTATTCTTTAATCTTTTTCTACAGTCCAGAATTTATCCCCCTCCCAGTTCACCCTCTAACTGTTCCTCATCCTCCTACCATCTCCAAGAGGATGTCCCCACCCACCAACACCCACCCCACCACAATTCCCCAATCCCTGGGGCCTCAAGTATCTTGAGAGTTAAGTGCATCTTCTCTGACTGAGTCCAGACCCAGCAGTCCTCTGCTGTATATATGTTGGAGGCCTCCTATCAGCTGGTGTAGGCTGCCTGGTTGGTGGTAAAGTGTCTGAGAGATCTCAGGGTCCAGGTTAATTGAGACTGCTGGTCCTCCTACAGGAGCACCCTTCTCCTCAGCTTCTTTCAGCTTTTCCCCAATTCAACCACAAGGGTCAGCTGCTTCTGTCCATTGGTTGGGTGCAAATACCTGCATCTGACTGTTTTAGCTGCTTGTTGAGCCTTTCAGAGGGCAGTCATGATAGGCTCCTTTTTGTAAGCATACCATAGCATCAGTAATAGTGTCAGGCCTTGGGGCCTCTCCTTGAACTGGATTCCTTCTTAACCAGAAAGATGTACTATAAATATTTTCCTATTGTTTTTAATAGTTAAACCGATATGTTTCTGGTCATCTGAGTACTAGTTGTTTCATGGGCCATCGATGTAGATGGATACCTGGATCACAGTGTCGAATCAGTAAACTGCATTGACTGTAGCACTATATTTGGCTTCTAATCTGTATGTCTTCCTTGTTCAATCCTCTCATTTCTTCCTCAGTTCTCTTTACAATCCCTGTATCTGTCCTCAGTCATCACTACCTGATTCAGTGACTCATAATCATGGCTTAATCCTACTGTGTACACAACAAAGGCCATAATATTATATTTCATAAAACTGTAACAGAATCCTATTAGGACTATGTAATGAACTATATTAAACTCAAATGTGTCTATGTAGCTAGCCTAGAATTGACTGTACCTTGACAAGTTTATAATTGTAGCTACCTACAACTGTACACTGTCTTCTTGCTATAGTTCATTTCATGTCTGCTCAGAAGTTGGCCAGCAAAAACTGAACTCCATGTTTCTAGTGTACAATTTTTTCATGTTTCAGTTAGGTTTGGGTTTTTTTTTAATATTTTGAGGGTTTATTTTTGTTTATTTTGTTATATGATTGCTTTTTGGGAGAGACAGAAACAGAGAGAGACAGAAGCAGAGAGAGAAAGAGAAAGAAAAGACAGAACAGGAAGTTAAGTGGGTTGGGATGATCTGTGAAGTGTTTGGGGAGAAAAATATAATAAATTAAGTTGTTTGAAAATAGTTTTAATTTTTTTATATTTTTGAGATTATAATTACATCATTTTCTTCCTTTCATCCTCCAAACCGTCTTACATATCCATTTCCTTTCTTTCAAATTCATGGCTTCTTTTTTTCATAAATTGTAGTTTTGCTATTACACATGTTTCTGTCCCTAAATACATAAGTATAACTTGCTCCATATGTGTAATATTACTTGTATGTGTGTTTTAAGGGCTGACCAATTCATATCAGATAACTAGGTGGTGTAATCTTTGCTGGAGATTATTTCTTCTCCTGTCCTCGGCATTCTTTGGTTGCCTATAATTCTTTGTGTAGGATTGGGTCCTCCTGGTCTCTCCCTGATTCATGTTAGCATGTCTGTTGGTGTCATTCTTGTTTAGCTAATGTTTCAGCAGTCATGGTAGTGAGATTTAATACGTGTAGTGACACTACTGGAAAACACAATCTCACAGCAAACTCCCTCTTCCTCTAGCTTCCACCTTCCACCTTCCTTTTACCATCTCTTCTGCAATGATGCTTGAAATTTTTTTTAAGATTTGTTTATTTATTATATAAGTATACTGTAGCTGTCTTCAGACACACCAGAAGAGGGTGTCAGATCTCATTACAGATGGTTATGAACCACAATGTGGTTGCTGGGATTTGAACTCATGACCTCTGGAAGAGCAGTCAGTGCTCTTAACCGCTGAGCCATCTCTCTAGCCCCCTGATCCTCGAATCTTATGTGCAAGAGTTTTATTGTAAATGTATCATATGGGACTGGGCTTCATAACTACTTTTTGACTACAGTAGTTTTCTGTAATGGTCTCCAATTGTTCAAAGGCAAAACATCTTTAATTAGTGATAGAAACTACACCCACCTGCTAGTAAAAGGACAGATATTTAGAATGTAGTTAGAGATCATTCTTGTTTCGTAAAATGACAGTTATAGAGTCTCATCCAAGACTGGTGACTTCATCAACCCTGTGCAATTGGCTAGGTTTTGGTACCAGCATGAGTGTGCTCTTGTTGAGAGGGTCTCAAGTCCAGTATTGGTTACTGTCAAATACAAGTGCCACTGCTGTACCCTGAGGGTTATCATGTCCTTCTGGTAGCTATGGTACTCAATAAATGGCACGGCTGGGTAGTTGCTTCCCTCCTTTTGGTACCATAAAATTTGGTCCTCAGAGAGGAGAGGTTCAGGTCAGCTCCACCAGAGACTCTCTGTACACTGTCTCTGAAGTGTATGGTGGTTTCTCTAATAGGAATTTAGCTTTCACTTCTGTGGAACAACTAAAGACAGTAGCAATAATGGATAATGTTTAAAGATCTATTTCAACAATCCTTGCAAACAACTCAAAAGATGGCTTTTCACACCTGGTATTTTGTTGTTTTTAGATGACCTATGGCTCTTGGGTCAGGGGAGCATTGTCAGTCCAGATGGGAGAATTTCATTTAAACTATATATGGGTATTTTTAAATAAGTGGTTATTCATATTATCCCTTAGAACTTTTTCAGACAGCCTTACTCTTATTTAGCCTACTCCCTTATTTTTATGAATTTATCCCCTCCCTATATCCCTAACTAGAACTCCCTAATTTTTTATTTCCCTCTTCAAATCACTTATACCTGGCCATTTGTTTCTCTATTGCTCACTTATCTTGGAACAGTTCCCTTTTTACTTTCTAGTAAAAAAAGAAAGAAAAAAGATTTTTGCACTTACTCTATGGACTGTTCTCATACAATATATGTAAAAAAAATTAAGATACTAAATTTTAAAAAATTACAGAACAGACTCCTATAGACCTACATCTAATGAAGGCACCAAGGTTCTTTCTTCCCACACAATGTGCTAGGGCTATAGAATACCTACTTGCGCAGCTGCCCTTAGGAAGCTCCTTCTGCCCTAGCTCTTCTGGTTTTCATCCTGGCATATAAGTGAGGGCGTAAAACTGAAAGTGAACATGGGCAACAAACACAGACATTTCATTCCATTTAGGAATACTGGAGGGCCATCTTTTTCAGCTCTGCCTTTAAATCTGTCTTTTCTGTGATTTGTGAACAAGTGGGTGACCCTATGACCCACCAGTACTAACTTCTTTAAAGATAGATATGTTGCATTTATTCTTTGGTTTTTTCTTCACCTTAGAATACCATTCATATGGAAAATATATTAAATATGCTTGGTGAGAACACAACTACCATTGGTTCCTCCAAAGAAATTAAATCTGTAAAGTACTTCCTGACTTAATTTTGTAGTTCTTTAACATGCCTCTGATTAACATCATCTCACAATTGTGTTCTTTCAAGTGTCATTACTATTTCCTGGATTAATTCTATCTTATTAGCTATGTTGACAAGAACCTCTGATGTTCCTGTGATGGTCTCCCATGAGCCCAGACGCCAAGATGTAGCAGGAAGTTTTGATGAAAGGCTCAAACCTTGTGAAGTTGCATTTCAGTGGCACAGAGGACCTCATATGTGAGACTCCCTGGCACACCTATGCACCACCTCACATGGGATTTCTTGTTTCAAGACCGTAAAGCATGTCTAAGATGAAATCTATCTGGAATTTCTATTTTCATTAAAAATAACAGGAAGTAAAAGCCAAGACTCCAAATTAGAGAGGCAGATGCAAAATAAATATAAAACATGAGAAATTTCGTTCTTGTCATCCTGATCTTCACACTTTTTATCTATGTTTATGCTTGTTATTCTAGTTAAGAACATTTGAAAATAATTTAAGCAACAGAGAAAAAAATTTTTATGCTATACAACAAAATCACAAGAAAGGGAGACAAAACAACTAAGCACAAGATGGTGCCCTGGATTGGATCCTGGAACGGACAAGAAACAGTGGGTAAAAACTAGAGAGATCTGACTAAGCTTCTGGATGTTTGTAATTAAGCAAAAAGACATGATCTTTCTGAATCAAGCCTTACCTCAGACATGGAAAAGTTCACCAAAATGCTTTTAAGTATCACCTCATGCCGCGGACCGGGTTCATTGCGGGGACCCCAATTTCCACGGGATGAGAGTTCTGGTCAGATGGACAATTAAGTAGGCGGATGACAAACAGACTAGACACAAGGGTGTGTGAATCTGAATGTATTTCTTAAAAATGGCATCAGACTTTTAGAGTCATTGCAAAAGAGAAATGATAAATCTGGCAGCCTAGTAATTAAGGTACATCTGAGGCTACCTGAAACACACTGGGTCTAAAGCAGCAGCCATCTCTCTGGATAGGCGCTGCATCCCCCGAGCCCAAGCTGGGCCCGGGGACTGCGGACTGCATCCCAGTCCAAGAGCGAGTCCAAATCCAAGAGAGAGTCCAAGAGAGAATCCAAGAGAGAGCACAAAGTGAAAAGCAGGCTTATATGGTATACAGGAAACAGGGCAAATGACAAGAGTCACGTAGATAGGCAGGGGTCAAAAGGATCAGAGTGCAGGACTGAAGTCACATAGGCAAGTGACCACTACACAAGGTCAGTAGGTAGGTAGCCAGGTGTGAAGTAGGAGGAAGAGCAGTTGAGCCCTCCCTGCTGGGGCTATTTTGGTATTTCTATGCTAATTCCCTGATTCTGCTGGAGGTAAGACTAGGATAGTCCGATCTGGCATTTCCTGTTAATTCTCTGGGTCTCGCTGGAGGGGATCACCTGGAAGTTCTGACCTAACAGTTCTAGGTAATGTCCTTGAGTTTCTAGTATGTAAAACAGTTCTGACTAATATGGGGCTGCCCTAAGGTATGTGCCTGACCTTTGTTGCTAACTCTAAGGGCAAAACCTATTTGCCAGGCAGATTCCTTGAAAGAAATTCCAAGCTAAGGATAGCTTGGAATATATTGGATATATTGGAATTAGGATATATTGGAAACATCGTGCTGGCCAAGAAACAATGCTCAATCTTAGCCATAAACAAATAATTTCTTGGGGTACCTTTATGCCTAAATATGAGGGCATGTTGACGATTGGAAAGACTGATCTGGGACACGTCTGAGTTAGGAGATACCAGCGACTATCTTGAATACCCAGAAGTCACAGGCCCCCTTTTGGGTCCTTAATGCCTCTTGCCCTTAATCAGGTTTTTATGCCCGATACTGCAGATGTGACTGGCGTAGACAAGTGTGTGTGGCAACCTCAGGTTTTCACAAAGGTTATTCCAGGGATATGGTCAAAATAAATAAAAGTAAAAAACATAGAAATTCTACTTATTATCAGAGATGCAGTAAATTATTGTAAAACATAGTCTTATATTTTACATTGCTATCTTTTATCAATTTTCTGAATAATGTCAAGTCCAGTGTTGAAAAGGAAAACATATTTGAATTGATTGTCAATCTTTTATCAATATCGTTCTCTAGGTAGAACTTACATCATTGACAAATTAAACAAAGTCATTTTCATTTCTAATAATCCATGGGTCTGAGTACAGGAAATATATGACAGCATAGTAGTTAAGAGCCAGAGATTCTCAAACTGTGAGTCATGGCTCATTTGCAGGTTGAAAGACCCTTTCAGAGGGCTCACATATCACACAGACAAATATTTACATTATGATTCATGATAGCAACAAAATTACAGTTATGAAATAGTAACAAAATAATTTTATGCTTGGGGTCACCACAACATGAGGAACTGTATAATAGGTTGCAGCATTAGGAAGATTAAGAACCACTATCCTAGCTAGTCAAAGCTTTTATGGAGAGACTCCATGGACAAATTCCTCAGTACAACCATCCAGAAAGCCTTTCCCTTACCAATACCAGTAAGAAAACTCCCTTTTACACTCTTTCAGGAATGTTACATCTCTTTTAAAATTACTTACAGATTATTCCTTAGATTATAATTATTTATGCATATTTCAGCCTAAAGTATATATTAAATGTGTGAAAAATCAGTTAATATAGTTGAGTACAATACATATATCAAAATTGGAATGCATCTGGCTGTCTTCAGCACCCAAAAGAAAATTAAAAGGTTGAGCAAATTGCTTGAAAGGCGTAATAAAAGTTGTAAAGCACAGAAAACATTAGTATCTAAGCAACGCAGAGAAAGTGTTTTTTTAGTCTGATTAGCTCATGTGAGCAAAAAAAGGAGAAGAAAAGAAAAGGAAAAAGACAAAGGAGATACATGCTTTAAGAGAAAAATTACTAGCAATTACACCTCACTTTAATATAAACGAAATTAAATCTTAGAGCACCATGTCTGTCACTTGACTCTTTCTTGAGGTGCTTGGAAGGAAGAGAAACTCCTCTATTTGAAATATTTTTCAACTTGTAAAGAAGATTAGAGGAAGATAAATATATTTACCTGAATTAGAATGGCAAACAAAGTATAATTGTAGTGGTTCATACCCCAAACTAGGGTACCTGCTAAAGGAGTAATACTCACCCTGAGTTCATTATGGGGAAGACCATGAAAAGAGTCTTTGTAAAGGAAAATAAAAGGCATTGTCTCAGATAAATACTCCCAGGACAGATTCAGTCAACACATCAGCATGAGTATGTCTTTGTCCTTATCTATGCTGGTGTGTCTGCACAAATATGTGCTTCTTGTTTCCTTTGTAAGATGTATCCTGCCTACTTCTTTGTATTCAGGCATGATTTGCTTTCTCATTTGGGAAACAACAAGGAAGAAATTACTGTAGAGAGTTTTTCACACTCCACACGGGGATAGATGAGTGGGGAGATAATGGAGGCAGTAAGAAGTTCTAGGAACAAAAGACCCACGCTGAACAGATATCCTGGTGCAGCAGTGCCCCTAGACTACAGTCACAAGCACATTTATTAATAAAAGACTTCTCAAGTATTTTGCATGAATTCAGAATCTAGCATCAAAAAAGAAAACCTTAATTGATCTTTTGACCAAATCTTTATTTAGAAAACTCTTTGGTGCACACCTTTGACTTCCAAGTTGTAGTAATTATTTTACCTTACCACCACCTTTCCTATCCTTCACAATCTAAGTGTAGTAAAATATGTTATTCAATTGTTATGATATTAAACAATTCTCAATGGGATTTGCCCACCACCGTGTTGTAAGCAATTCCAATACAGTGCACCTGAAGTTAATCTGATAGAAGCATTCCATTTGTTTTCTTCTGGAACAGTGACTGATGCAACTGGTAAAGAATAAGGGAGGGCTGGGGAAATGTAGACAGGCCCACAATGGAATAATAAGAATATAGAAAGCATTAAAAAGTAGAACATGATTAAAATATATCCCAAAATTTTAATACAAGACAGTAAAGACAGTGTTTAATGCAACCATGAAAGGCAAGCATTGTTCTCCTCTTTCTATGTTGTATATTTCTTCCTGTGTATCTTAGTTAGGGCTTTACTGCTGTGAACAGAGACCATGACCAAGGCAACTCTTATAAGGAAAACATTTAATGTATCTAGCTTAGAGGTCCAGAAGTTCAGTGAATTATCATCAAGGTGGGAAATATGGCAGCTTCCAAGCAGGCATAGTGCAGAAGGAGCTAAGAGTTCAACGTCTTCATTTGAATGGGTGCTAGGAGAAGACTGGCTCCCAGGAAGATAGGATGAGAATCTCAAAGCTACATTCATAGTGACACACTTCCTTCAACAAGGTCACAACTTCTCCAATAAGGCCAAATCTCCAAATAGTGCCACTCCCTGGGCAAAGCATATTCAAACCACCATACTGAGCTCCCAGTTTCTCATAGCTCCCACCATATGTGGTAGCATATGCCTCTTCATGTGTTGTCCTCCTACTCATCCTACCCTAAGATGTCCATTTGAAGATTTTTGTAAGAGAAAGTTATTAATCTTCAAAACAATGGGATGATAAACATTTGAAAATAAGTGCGTGGGGCGGGGGGAAGGTGCTCTAAGTGAAATTTTCCAGGGAAGATAAATTGTCTTTCATCAGAGTTTTGACTGCATCTTTAATCTCCTAAAGGTATGTACATCTTAATGTGAATGGCGTGTTAATTATGAGAGATATATGTAGGTACCTATAAAATTATTGGACTTTCTAGATACATTGTATAACTGCTTTTTAATAGTGCACAACAGTATCTACTATGGTATTCTTGGGCAAAAATAGCTTGGTTAGATCATAATTCTAAATGACAAGTATTTTTTAACACCAAATATTTTATATAACTAATAGGAACAAGGAAAATGCCTAAATTGTGAAATAATGATAAATTAGGTGTTCCACATTGAAATTCTGTCTACAATGAAAATATCTAACTTAGAATAATTAGTTAATAGCATAACTCAAGATGATTATCTCTATTGGAGGGGCCCAGAACCATTGTTTCATATATCTTAGTAAATTTTTTACAATATATCAACATGTTATTTTCAGCTAAAAATCTCTGCAATCATGTTTTCAAAAATTCTCCTCATTTTTTTTAATTATTAGGTATTTTCTTTATTTACATGTCAATTTCTCCTTTCCCAGTTTCCCCTCCAAAAAACAAACAAACAAACAAACAAACAAAAACAACCAGAACAAACTTCTGTTGCCTCCCCCATCCCCATGCCTGCCACCCCACCCTCTCCCACTTATTGACCCTGGCATTGCCCTACGCTGGGGCACAGAACCTTCACAGGGCCAAGGACTTCTCCTCCTATTGATGATCAGCTTTGCAATCCTCTACTATACACATGCTGCCAAAACAATCAGTCCCACCATGTATAGTCCTTGGTTGGCAGTTGGGTCCCTGGGAGCTCTGAGGGTACTAGTTAGTTCATATTGTTGTTCTTTTTTGTTGTTGTTGTTTTTTAATTAGGCATTTTCTTTATTTACATGTCAATTCATTTTATTTTTTATGTAACTGTAGTTATTTAATTGAAGTGCTTAACAACTAGATTTAATTTCTAAAATATCTTAATGAGGAGCTATATGTATTAAGTTATATGCAATACTTTTCTATCCTATCATACCTTTATTTTAGGAGTTTGAGAATAAGATTTTAGTGTCCTGTATCAATTCATTGTACACTAGTGAGACTACTGCCATTATGAAAATTAATACTGCCATTATTTCTTTGATATGAATTTTCAAAAATTTGCTGAACTGCTTCAATTATTCAACTACATTTTTTTTGGATGTAGTTTAGCTCCTAAGAATAAAGGAGTGAAGAAAATGGAGAAGAGACTGAGAAAAAGGAGAGTGTGTTGGGTAAAGTGTCTATTCAAGCTTTCTTTCCAACTTTTCCCAATGATGGAAAGGATCTCTTCAATTGCTATAGATGGTTTATCAAAGAAAAATAATGGGCAACTTACAGTTCATATTCTCCTCAAGTAAAGATTTTGACCCTTGAATAACTAGTGTCAACTCCCTTACCCCAAATCAGGCTGGCAACAGTCTCTAGAGCTTAATCTAAATTGCATGTACCCTTGCCATCCTCTCCCTTCCCATTTGCTCTATTCCATTAGTGAATTCACTGATACCCCTTTCATGACAGTACTACTATAAGAAGAATTTTCATATCAAGGCAGCCTACTCTGGTGATATGGTATCCAGAAAACTGTCTGTAATGGACAAATAAGTTGTTTTCATGACTAATAGTAATCATCTTGTTAGTTTAAAAAAAATAACCAGATCACTTCCAAGTGTGCATTTCATGTATGTGTGTTGGGGGGAGGGGTGATGAAGATATCCAAGTGTCTTTAAACTAATATAATTGTCTTTATACTTTAATTTACATATAAACTAGTTAATCAGACTATAGCTAACATTGCTATGTAGAAAACAAGACCGCAGAAAAATCTTTATGTTTTCAGAAATATATAGCAAGCTTTCATTTGATAATTGAGTGAAAGGCACATGAATCAGTATCCTCAGTTCTGTTCCAACTGTTGACTTCATTTGCTTTAGAGCCTATTACTTAATCAAATTTGCCCAATATTTTCTAAGATGAACTCTGGCCTTTGTTTCAAAAGATAAACACATTTCAAATAATGACAAACTGATTAAGTCACTATGCTAGCAAGTGTCACATTAAGCTTTAAGATGAATCATGATTTGTAGATAATTAAATAAATTTGAAGATTCAATTAGCCTGAAGAAGTGAAGATTCTATCTGATTTACCACATTGATTCAGATGAGGGAGGTTTAGCCATGAATTGGCCAGTTCCTTTGACTCTGGAGCTGGGAGCAGGAGTTTCCTTCCATAATGTCTTTATTTGATGCATTCCTACAAAGCTCAGAAGGAAAATCTTGATATCTCCATTTCCCAACATTTTCTTGTCTTTCAAACAAGGTGTCCACTTACAATGTATATTCCAATCTGTGATAAATGTGATGGTTTTCCTTCACATGGAGTAATATTTACCTGAATTTGATACTGATATGGGTCGGGGCAAATATCCTTGTTGTCAAATCACTGGAAAGATCACTCATAAAGTACTTGTAAGTCCCACCATGTAAGTTGCCGCCTGCACAGGATGAAAAGAAAATTGTCAAGACAGAAACTAAGCTTCTTCTCCTGCCTTACCTGATGTGTCATGAAAGCTTAGATAAATAATTGTGTGTTTACTTAGTCTGAGCCATTGTGTTAAACTATGTCTCAAATTCCTTAATTAACTTGCACAAGACAGGAAGATACATTGTTGCTACTTCATGAACTGTAGATGGAATCTCATTTTTTCCCCTGGGTATCATGAGATAAGTAATAAGGGTGGAATTTCAGTTCCACTGTGTGTGTCCATAACTTATGCTCTTCTATGTGTTGATATTCTGACGTGAGAAGAGAAGTGTAGTGCTGCAATGGAAGAGAAAGTTTCTGACTCACAATAGCACTGAAAATGTCAGGCTAGATACATGTCTGACCTTATTGCAGTAGTTCAGGTGAGCAACAGAACACTTGTAATGTACACATAAGTTTTACAAGTTGAAGGTAGTCTCTATTCCTACTACCACATCAAGTGCAATACAAAACACAAGTGGTCAGTTTGGGCTTTGTGAGACTTGTAATAGAGTTATACTCCATTCATTATTTTTATAAGTATGTATTTATACTGATACCATCAATATATCATCAAAAACTCAATTGTTCTACAATCAGGATGTTTTTAACGACTGACTTCCCTATTAAAAGGGAATAGAAATATTGTCTGTCTTGCAGACATGTAACTTTTTACATTATATCTAGATGGCATTTTGTGTCTATCTGAATACAATGGCAATTATCTCCTTGTTTTCCTTTGTGATGTTTTTGCTTCTGTATTTTTGTCACATGTATATCCTAATGAAAAAGATTACTAAAAAGATGACTGATGACTGATGGGTAAAAACCATTACATAGAAAGCCAAAGCAGAGCTCTGGAGGAAGGTATAAAATTTTAAAAATTATTGTACACTTGATGGAATATGGAGTGGTTTTTGACATATTGAAGTGACAAAACGTAAGGACAAGGGAAGAATGAGAAGAGAAGATACAGAATATAAGTTCAAGAGTAATACAGACTAAATACCAGAGACTAGTTTGTTGCTAGAGAAACCTAATTTACCAAGTGCCTCCTGCAGCAAGCAACCTGATACTATGGGGATGTCACCAGAGTCTATAAGTGGAAGTGCTGTTCCAAGAATGAATTTAGATGTTTTGAGTCCATATCTGTATTATCCGAGAGACACAGAAGATCATCCCGGAACCCCCCTTAGTAGGTTGCTGCTTTCACTCCAAGATGAAGTTGGAGCAGCAATTGTAGCAGGATGCCAACAGGACTGTTGGTTAAGAAGGGAACATATCTCAGAAGAGATGGGTTGCAGGATTCAGAGCTGATTTATCTATGAGTGTAAATATGATTGTACCCATGATACAACTGTCTTTATTCTGATATCACTGATACATCATAAAATTTCAGTGTTATACCATTTGTATGGTACCATATTTGCTACCAGGATGATAAAGGACACACTCAACAAGAGTAAAATATCCTCAAAAAGACAAGGTGAGGCTTTACCTGGGGAGCCTGAAGATCTGGATTTAAGTCCAAGTCCTAAGCTCATATTCCACCGTGCCGGGCTCAGATGATGTGCTGTTAGTGCTGAGAAAAAGATAAGAGCTGCTCCAACCCAAATGCAACACTGGCCTCTACAAGAAATGCCAAATGAAAACTTGCAAAGCTTAAAATAGTGCCAAAACACATATAGGAGTGGGGGGGGGGGATTCTTTGTCTTCCAATCCTAGCGGCAACATTTTTAAATTCATGCAATAGTTTTTGATGACAGATTTAAAATTTTTTTTATAACTAATCAGTTACTATTCCAAGAAAGATATCACTTGCAGTTTTCACGGTGGGAAATCTCAATATATAGTAAGTTTCCAGTTTTTAATTATTTTGCTTATGAGACTAAGACATTTTTCTATGGAATCATGTTTCAAAACAAATGCAGTGTGCCAATAAGTGTGTTTAGCAAGAAACCTGTTTATTCTAGAGGAAATGACATTCAGTGGTACTCCTGACCTGTGCAACTTACCGTAGCTCCCAGCCTGCCTTAAGAATATTCCATTTTTAATGCCCCCATGCTAAAATGAATGGCAAAATTCCAAAGGTTGCTTTGAGCTAATACATTTATTGCAGCAGAGGAAATCACTGTGTCCTAAGAGCATTAGCAGGCTGAAACACTGGCAAGATATCCAAAATAGATAATGGTCATTTCCCCATGTACATAATAATGGCATTTAAACAAAAAGATTAAAAGAATAAGAATCAGAGAATTCAGGTTATCCAAGTCTATAGGATAAATGTGCACGTGAACTAGACAGTTCATACTTCCATTTCTCCTCTTTGTCTTCTCTGTGTATAATCCTATCTATGAAGGACCCTCAACCCTCAAGCTTCTATTTTTTTTTTTTTTTTTTTTTTTTTTTTTGGTTTTTCGAGACAGGGTTTCTCTGTATAGCCCTGGCTGTCCTGGAACTCACTCTGCAGACCAAGCTAGCCTCGAACTCAGAAATCCACCTGCCTCTGCCTCCCAAGTGCTGGGATTAAAGGTGTGCGCCACCCGGCCGACCCTCAAGCTTCTAATCTCAAAAGACCATGCATTTCTCTCACAGTGATGCCATTGGTCTTGTCAGCCGTAATCATGAATCAAATTAGACATGTCATATCTTCTAGAAGAGCTTTCCATTTCCTTCTCAATTAGATGATTATTTTTTCTCTCTTCTTTAACCCCCATTCTTTGTTGTCCTAATTATGCCACTTATTTCATTTGGTCCTGGCAACAATTACTAAACAACTTGACACATGCATTTAAGTCAAGAGAGACTGGGGTCTGATGTAAGAACAAACACTATCCACTCATCCAAAATAACAAGCTATTTTGTTTTGTAACTCTTAAACAAAGATCCAAGTTTTTAAACCAAAGGGTTCTTAAAAACCATAAAAGCAAACTCACAGAGTCCTAAAATAAATTCATTAGATGAGAATGAAATAGAAACTAAAGTTGCATCTTTACAAGTAAATATTTAAGTTTATCAGCTTCTCAGCTTTCAGATTCAAATGTTCTCACCTTCTGCTCACTCTGCACTAATAATAATTCTTCTATTACTGAGAAGACTAAATCCACAGAGAATTTCCATCGGATGCTGCAACAAGAATTACAAGATGATCCACCTATAAGTACCTCCTAGCCTTTACTCAAGTGTTTTTGTGTAGAAGCAGTTCTGTGATGCTGTGATGTATCTTATGTCCTTATGTCAGATCAGAGCAATTTCCGCATTCATAATCGACACACGATAAAAGGTCTGGACCTGGTTGAGGAGGCACAGGTGAGCCAGCTTCATGGGTAAGAGAGAGAGAGAGAGGAGAGCTGACCTGCCATTCATCTGGTGTGAGGCGGTGAGGGTACTGGGGGTGGGGGGTGATGTCCTCTCCTTGCCCCCTTTGCCTCCTACAGTAGCCAGGAGAGCCGACACTGGGGTCAGGAGAGCAAAAGAGCTCTACACTCTGGTGAACTAGCCCTGCATCTTGCTTGAGCAATACAGTGGAGCTGGCACTGATGGCAAAGGCACAGTTAACCAGCCCTGAAAGTGTGAGAGAGGGGGAATTGACCCAGTCTCTTACAGACTGTGGCACTTGGGAGAGCAGGCCCTGTACATTGACTGGGCAGCACAGTGGAGCTGGCTCTGAAGTCACGGGTGCCGTTGAGCCTGCATGAGGGCATGAGAGCAAAAGAACTTACCGTATCCCCGGCATTGGGCCACCGTTGGGTGGCCTAGCTGGAGCAGGGCTGGAGAGCTCGTGCTAGTGGTGTGGATAAGAGACACCTGGTGGAATGACCAGCTCCATTACTAGTTAGGCCTAAATCCAGGGCTCAGAATTGACCCCCCCAAATCTGCACCTTCTGTGAATAGTTGGAACACATGAAAGGATCATTCCTGCTGTTCCAAAGCTATAGGATCTACCTAACACAGAGCAACATCAGAATAGCTGAGAGAAATCCCCATGAGGACCCAATATTGATGTCGTCACAGAAGCCGAAGATCTTGAACCAGGCCAATAACTCATTGCAGTAAACATTTGTAAGTAAGGATGTGTGAACAGTGGGATATACTGTAGGACACTCTGTGACACATTGCAGCTTCCACAATGAGATAGTTACCATGCTTTGATTGTTGTTGTTGTTGTTGTTGTTGTTGTTGGGGGAGGTTACAGGGGCAAAGAGCAGATATGAGGGGACAGAGAGATGAGTGGGACTGTTTTGCATGATGTTAAACTTACAAAGAATCAATGCAAAGGGTTTAGGGTTTTTGTTTGCTGGTTTGTTCTTTGTTACATTTATTATTAGGCTTGGGCACATTCATTTCCCAGTTTGGGTATCCTCCAGGGATGATGTCATCCTTCAGGCCACTGGCCAAGATGTAGACAGCTTACAGAGGGGAAAGTGAGCTGCTGCCATGCAATGCCATGTGTCTGCTCTGCTGTCCTGTGGTGGCGAGGCTGGACAGAGCCTGTCTCTCTTTCCTTCTCTCTAGGAAGGCCCTTCTGCCTACTTGTCTTTATAGGAAGTTTTACAGATTCCCAAGGTTTGATTTCATACTTATATAAGTAATTGAAAACATTTACATTTGAAAACAAAAAGAATCACCAATTTCTCTCTTTCCAACCTCCCTTCCCATCATGGATGAATGTGCTGAAATATCTCCTATTTTAAAGACAGAGGCATTGTAAAGTAAGTCCCCTAACACAGATATGTTAGTAAGGTTTATCACAGGAATTGACTTATACTATCATGAGGCCAAGAACTGAGAAACAAGACTGCTGGTAAATAATAATAATAATAATAATAATAATAATAATAATAATAATAATAATAATAAAACCTGGAGTTAAGGCTTAAGACCCTGGGATGCTATAAATGCTGAAGGTCTGAATCCTGAGAGGAAAAAACTAGGAGTGGGAGTCAGGTTCAGTTACTCTAAATTCCTAATGTCCAAAAAGGCCTGAGAACAAGAGTGTTCATGCCCAATGCTGGCTCAGCAGAAGCCAGGTTCTCAAGCTCACAATTAGAAGGCAAAATCACCCATTGTTTTGCTTATTTGACACCCTCACAATAACTTGCATACATCAGCAAGAGATATATTCTTTACCCAGTCTTCCAATTTAAATGCCAAACTGTTCTATGAACAAGCCCAAGTCACAATCTCATGAGGTTAATGGTACATAAGGAAATGTTGTTTTCTCTACTGCTTGGCCCCATTTAGTCTGATCACAATGACACACAAAACAAGCCATCACCATGCTCTTACTAATTTTGCTTTTTACTTTAAAAAGAAAATTATTCTAAAATATTTTCCCCGTGTCTTACTCCCATTCTTCCACCAACTCACTTTATTTCCGCTTTACCCCACACCATATAGAAACAGCTTGTCCCAGGGTGATAACCAGGACATTTTGTTAAATATAGCCATTAAATGAGATTCTCATAGTTTTTTGTTTGTTTGTTTTTTGTTTGGTAGTATTTTTGTTTTGTTTTCTAATGTATGTGCTATGTTTGCATAGTTACACTATGCTCCACTGGATTTCAGAACTCACTATGAACTGGAATAAGTCTGGTCCCATGAAGGCTGGTATCGTTGGGGGGAGTATGTCTTAGAAAGATCCCAAGGAAATGATCTATAAGTAAGAGCTTCATACTGACAGCTCAGGAGTGTAGGTAGAATAGGCTGTAAATTCAATTAGGTTGTTCCACTTCATGCAACTTCAACACCAGCAGTCACAGACACTAATCTTGTCTCCCTAACTTGAAGCTGACTTTTACCTTCTCCACATTTCCAGCTATGAAATTCTCAGAGATGTCTAAATAATCCTCAGAATCAAGAAATCTGAATCATGCTGGGCAGTGGTGGCACACGCCTTTAATCCCAGCACTTGGGAGGCAGAGGCAGGTGGATTTCTGAGTTCGAGGCCAGCCTGGTCTACAGAGTGAGTTCCAGGTCAGCCAGAGCTACACAGAGAAACCCTGTCTCAAAAAACAGAAAACAAAAAACAAAACAAACAAACAAAAAAGAAATCTGAATCATTTTCTTTCTCTATTGATTATAAGATGAGAGGATAAGTGCTTTCCTTAAGCAAAATTTAGAGCCCAAATCTCAAAACACTTAGCCATTCCCTACTCCTGGTATATGAACTCTGCCTCCCTATCTCCCTGTACTCCCCTGAAGTTTTTCTTGTTTTGTTTTGTTTATTTGCTTTTGTTTTCTCATTTTTGTTTTATTTCACTTACACAGTTTTATGTAACTATTGCATCCATATGTACAAGGATATTGGTACTGAGTTTTTAATTTGTATATAATCTATATCAGGTTTGATATTATACAGATAATAGAAAAATTTTGGCATTTCTTGTCAGTGTTGTAGTGGGAGAGTCAGGGTTGATATTGAGAATTAGATAATGTGTAAAGGAATTTTTATCCACCACCATGCCTGCTCTGGCAAGGGATCATATCCAAAGAACTTCTAGGTCTATATGATTCAGCTGGAATACAGACATGCCCGAGATTACAGTATGAGCTGGCTGGAATACAAACACACCTTTCATACACACCTTTAATTCATATCAATGTAATTAGCAATATGTAATTATGATTAGTTTGTAGAAGAAGCAGTTATATCTGGAAATGACATCTAATTAAGGGGCAGGCAAAGTGATGAACCAGAAAGATCTCACAAAATGAGTCAGAGATATGATATTCCCAACTCCTACAAGAAAGAGAGATTACTTAAGAGCAGTGAGAAAAAGAAAAGGGGAGAATATGGTGTGTGTGTGTGTGTGTGTGTGTGTGTGTGTGTGTGTGTGTGTGGTGGTGGTGGTGGTGGTGGTGGTGGTTTTACCAGGACAGTTTTACAGAGACAGGTAGCAGAGAGAACAAGCTAGACAAAGGAAAAGAGAATGAGGAAGAGCCAGGTTAGAACATATTGCTAAAAAACTAGTATGAGGCCAAGCAGAGCAATTCTGTGAGAAACCGAGTGAAGCCAGATTGAATTGGTCAGCTTGGAAAACTGGATTGTACAAAGGCTAGAATCTTCCAGGCATAGGCATAGGCATATTTCAAAGAGAGAAAAAAAATGTGATAGTCTCAGCCCAAACCATGTACTCACAAAACTTGGGTGTAGCTCACATCTCATCCCATCATCAAAAGAACTAAAATTGATATTTACAATAATCATGTTTTCAGAATGTTCTACCTGAAAATTCCAATTACATTCACTCTGACTTGAAAACATTTTATCACAATCAGAAGTTTTCTCAAGGTTTTCCCAACCTTCCCTCATCTTCCTATGAAGATATAAGACAAGACTCTCTTGTGTTAGCAGAAAAAGTTGATCGGTACCCATTTTTTTCCATTCCCCCTTTCTATTTGAAATGCTCAGAGGTATGGACCTGGTCCTCAAAATGACATACTTGAAAGGATTAATCAATGAAGATTTAATGATGACTTTCAATTTTGTACTTTCAAAGACTCCCCAACATCTGTGGGAATTAAGAATTCAGAAACAAACTCCAAGTTTTCTTTTTTAAGGTATTTATACTAGGAAAAAAGAAATAGTCAAAAAAAATGGTTTGTACATTGGCTTTGGTAAATCCAAATGGATCAATGATCTTCCCAGTGACAAAATACTGTCCTCAATTATATAAAAATATACTTCACTAGCCCAACATGGAACATTGAATCACAAAAATAAATTTTATCAAATACTCGTACTTGAGATGACTCACCTTTTACAACACATAACAGCTTAATCATCCCAATGAAAAGGAGATATTTTTGTATAACTAAAAACACCATTCCTCCAGTTTTCTCTTACATGTCTTCACAGAGATAAATACAATTACATGAGGAAAATGTAGTTTTAACTTTCTGTGCAAATAAAATGGGAAATATTGATATGAAGGCTTTTTGGAATTGCTCTCCAAAGACATCCTCAATCACTGAATACAATCCAAGTGTAATTTACTTTAGGGTATGTTAAGCAAATGTTATTAACTACTTAGGAATTATACCTTAGCATGTCTTCAATCATGTTCCTACTTTATTTTATATGATTAGAATAAAACTTGTTATAATCTCATCCAAGAGTTGGAGAAAAACACATGAATTTTTCATACATATTCTGAGTCAAATTTTAATGCATATTAATGCAAGTATACTTTTTCTCATACCCTTGATTTGCAATGTATTTGAAATAGCAGCCAGGTGAGCTAAGATTTACATTATCTATTTTAAAAATTGATTTAGAAATGTATGTTCAATTAATTTCTTTATCAAGATGAAATGAGAACATTTATTCTTTATATTTAAGTTTGAAAGTTTCTTCTTATTTATGTAATGAATTTGAGTCCCTTTCACATATAAGCCTTCCTCACTTTCTTGCTGGAAACTCTCTTCTCAATAAGTCCCTCTCCTACTGCCAGCAGAGTGATCAGCTCTGAACAGTCAGCTGTATCCCTCTCTCCAAGACTCAAGAAGCATCATGGAAGAGATAGCAAAAAATTGTAAGAACTAGGAATATGTGTAAAATGATATCTTCAGGTGGTAACATAGCCAATGCTCACACAAACTTACTGCTGTGCTTATCTGCACAAGACCTGTCTAAGAGTATTCTTAAAGAATTCCTGGGCCATTGAGATGGTTCAGTGGGCAAAAGACCTGGCTGTATAAGCCTGAGGACCTGAGTTGTATCCATGGAACTCATATAAAGCTAGAAGGAGAAAGTCAGCTCCACAAAGCTATATTATGACCTCTACACACATGCTGAGATATGTCCTTCACACACACCCCCCACACACACACACCCCACACACACGCATGCACGCACTCACATACAATATAATAGTATTTTTTTCTTTCATTATACATGTTTTCAGTATTATATATGCAACAGGAAATCAGAATTACCTTACTCTATATGAAGAATGAAACAAAGTACACGTGAGTTAATAAGAATTCTTGGAGAGAACCTGTATCTGCATAGACATACTGAGTACTTAGAAATCCAGTGATACAGAGAGGAATGTGCAGGTCTAGGGCCTAGATACAGTTTATTTAAGGCTATCTTTAGGCCCCTAAATATTCATTCCTTGTCAACCTCTGTGTCAGAGCTAACATCCTTTGACTAGCAGATAAAACCTTTGGAATCCATTAATAAACTCAAGGTCCACCAATCAAAGGACTAAGAATGTTCTCAGCTAGCACCTAAGCCTACAGCAGAGATCTTTCTGCCTATAATCTGCCTTCTGAAGGCATTTACCAAGGTGTCTGAAAAGTGTCTTCACTTATTATTTTCTTTTTCCCATTAACATACAAACATTATGGATGTGGGGAAGTCTGACTGTGCTCCTGAACCGCAATAACTTGTTTTGGGTCCAGAATATACTGCTTTAAATCTCCTTTGGGATGAGAGTGGTATTTTTTACATTGACACAGGTTAGCAAAGATTCAGTAGGCAAGAAACTAATTTAGACAGGCAAAGTGCTGACTGTGCTGAATGGAAGGGTAAGAGAGAAGTGAGAGTGAGACAGAGACACGGAAGCAAATGGATTAATAGCTAGCTAAGAAGAACTGAACGATGCACCAGGATGGAGTTACAAGGTCAGAAGAATGGAGCATACTAGAGTAGAAGAGAAGAAAGTATAACCTAGGGAAATTTGATATTGCTGAATATATATTTCTCTGCATTGATTTGTATATATAGCAGACATTTAATAAGTATAACGTGGGAAACATCAGAAATTCGCTCTCCCATTAAAGTGACACTCATTAATGGTGATGAGGCATACAGATCCCATGCTTTTAATAGTATCTTTTTATGCTTCCCTCTGAATACCTCCTTTGAAGAGCTTGTTTCTTGCATGGAGAAAAAATACAGAAGGGGTGAAATGTACCACAAGGAGATTCTGCAGTGGAAGATAGCCCTGATGGTGAATGAGTGTGTTACTTTATTGGACAATGTAGGAACAATTTTGACATGCCTTGTGCGTAATTATTCAAAAATTTGCCAACTGGATTGAAGCCTGTCAGGAAGTAAATTGCTAAGAAATGCACTGAGTACTAGCCTGTGCCTTTTGCCTAACCTCATACTCATTTTACATCACTTGGAGCTCCAAGGGGGAACCTCCCAAAGAAACATGATTTCTTGAGTTATTGTTTGATTTGAGAAACTTTAAATAGAGATTGCATAGTAAAAGGAGTAAATGGCCTGGAGCTAATCCTCTACCACAAGGCTCCATATCCAAATAGTACCAGGAGGGAGCAAGCCTCCCAGGAGTGGAGACAGGCCTGTGAGCACAAATAGGACCACCACTTGTGCTCAGAGAAACCTGCCCAGAATCCTCAGGACACAGGAACCAAGGAACGGCCTGGGACAGGAGTGAGTCCTCCAGCTTCCATCTGTGCCCAGAGCTGATCCTGTGCAACAGAGCTACATATACAAATACCACCAGGATAGAGCTGGTCTCCAGAAGTGCCTACACACCTGTAAGCAAGGGTAAGACCACCATTTAACTCAAATTCCTGTCCCAAGAGGGATTCTCCCAGAGCCATCAGGACACAGGAACCAAGGATCAACTGGGGACAGGAACCTTCTGGTCTCTGGCTACAACCCAGAGCTGAGCCTGTACCACAGCTCTCCATATCTAAATTCCTCCTGGAGAAAATTGGTCTCCCGAGAGTACTAGCACACAGGCTTGCAGGACAGACAAGCCACTGTCAGAGACAGCAAGACCAGCTAGCACCAGAGGTAACCAGATGAAGAAAGCCAAGCACAAGAACATTAGCAACAGAAACCAAGGCTACTTTGATATCATCAAAATCCGATCCTCCCATCACAGTGAGCCCTGGTTATCACAACAAACCAGAAAAGCAAGATTCTGATTTAAAATGACATTTCATGATGATGATAGAGGACATTAAGAAGGACATAAATGACTCCCTTAAAGAAATACAAGAGAACACAGGTAAACAGGTAGAAAAGAAAACACAAAAATCTCCTAAAGAATTACAGGAAAAGACAACCAAACAGGTGAAGGAATTGAACAAAACCATCTAGGATCTAAAAATGGAAAAAGAGATAATAAAGAAATCACAAAAGGAGACAATATTGGAGATAAAAAAAAAAACATAGGAAAGAGATAAGAAGTCATCGATGCAAGTATCACCAACAGAAAACAAGAGATAGAAGAGAGAGTTTCAGGGGCAGAAGACACCATAGAAAACATTAACACTACAGTCAAAGAAAATGCAAAGTGTGAAAAGCTCATAACCCAAAACATCCAGGAAATTCAGGACACAATGAAAAGACTAAACATAAGGATAATAAGTACAGACAAGAGGAAAGATTCCCAACATAAAGGGCCAGTAAATATCTTCAAAAAAAATTATGGAAGAAAACTTCCCTAATTTAAAGAAATAGATGCACATGAAGATACAAGAAGCCTACAGAACTCCAAATAGATTGGACCAGAAAAGAAATTCCTCCTATCACATAATAATCAAAACACCAAATGCATTAAATAAAGAAAGAATATTAAAAGCAGTAAGGGAAAAACATCAAGTAACATATAAAGGCAGATCTATCAGAATTACACCAGAATTCTTACCAGAGACTATGAAAGCTAGGAGATCCTGGGCAGATGTCATGCAGACCCTAAGAGAACACAAATGCCAGCCCAGGCTACTATACCCAGCAAAACTCTCAATTACCATAGATGGAGAAACCAAGATATTCCATGATAAAAACAAATTTACACAATATCTTTCCACAAATCCAGTCCTACAAAGGATAATAGATGAAAAACACCAATACAAGGAGGGAAACTACACCATAGAAAAAGGCAAGAATGTAATCTTCTTTCCATAAACCCAAAAGAAGATAACCCAACAAACATAAAAATAATATCAAAAATAACAGGAAGCAACAATCACTACCACATGATCAGATGCTCAAAAAGCACTTGACAAAATTCAACATCCCTTCATGTTAAAAGTCTTGGAAAGATAAGAAACTCAAGACTCATACCTAAACATAGTAAAAGCAGTATACAGCAAACTAGTAGCCAACCTCAAACTAAATGGAGAAAAACTAAAAGCAATCCCACTAAAGTCAGGGACTAGACAAGGCTACCCACTCTCTTGTTACCTATTCAATATAGTACCTGAAATTCTACCTAGAGCAATTAGACAACAAAAGGAGGTCAAAAGGATACAAATTGGAAAGGAAGAAGTCAAAATATCACTATTTGCAAATGATATGATAGTATACTTAAATGACCCCCAAAACTCCACCAGAGAACTCCTATAGCTGATAAACAACTTCAGCAGAGTGGCTGGATATAAAATTAACTCAAATCAGCCTTCCTCTACTCAAAGGATAAACAGGCTGATAAAGAAATTAGTGAAACTATACTCTTCACAATAGTCACAAACACTATAGAGTAACTTGGTGTGACTCTAATCAAACAAGTGAAAGATCTGTATGACAAGAACTTCAATTTGCTGAAGAAAGAAATCAAAGAAGACCTCAGAAGATGGAAAGATCCCCCATGCTCATTTATTGGCAGGATTAATATAGTAAAAATGGCCATCTTGCCAAAAGCAATATACAGATTCAATGTAATCCCCGTCAAAATTCCAAATCAATTCTTCAAAGAGTTGGATAGAACAATTTGCAAAATCATCTGGAATAACAAAAAACTCAGGATAGTGAAAACTATTCTCAACAATAAAAGAACTTCTAGAGGAATCAGCATCCTGGATTTTAAGCTGTACTACAGAGCAATTGTGATAAAAAAAAAAAAACTGCATGGTATTGGTACAGTGACAGGCAGGTGGATCAATGGAATAGAATTGAAGACCTAGAAATGAACCTACACACCTATGGTCACTTGATCTTTGACAAAGGAGCTAAAAAACCATCCGGGGGAGGGGGAAATGACACTATTTTCAACAAATGGTGCTGGTTCAAGCTGCAGTTAGCATGCAGAAGAATGTAAATCAATCCATTTTTATCTCATTGTACAACACTCAAGTCCAAGTGGATCAAAGACCTCCTCATAAAACCACATACAGAAACTAATAGAAAAGAAAGTGGGGGAGAGCCCTGGGCACATGGGCACAGGGGAAAACTTTCTAAAAAGAACACCAATAGCTTATGCTCTGAGATCAAGAATTGACAACTGGGATCTCATAAAATTACAAAGCTTCTGTAAGGCAAAGAACACTGTCAACAGGACAAAATGGGAACCTACAAATTAGGAAAAGATCTTTACCAATCCTACATCTGATAGAGGGCTAACATCCATATATACAAAAAACTCAAGAAGTTAGACTCTAGAGAAGCAAATAACCCTATCAAAAATGGGATACAGAGCTAAACAAAGTGAATGACAAATACTGAATGGCTGAGAAGCACCTAAAGAAATGTTCAACATCCTTAGTCATCAGGGAAATGCAAATCAAAACAACCCTGAGATTTTACCTCATACCAATCAGAATAGCTAAGATTAAAAACTCAGGTGACAGTAGATGCTGGTGTGGATGTGCAGAAAGAGGAACATTCCTCCACTGCTGGTGGGATTGTAAGCTGGTATAATGACTCTGGAAATCAGTTTGGCAGTTCCTCAGAAAATTGGACATAGTACTACCAAAGGACCCAACTATACCACTCTTGAGCATATACCCAGAAGATTCTCCAACATGTAATAAGGACATATGCTCCACTATGTTCATAGCAGCCTTATTTATAATAGCCAGAAGCTGGAAAGAATCCAGATGTCCCTTAACAGAGGAATGGATACAGAAATGGAGTACTACTCAGCTGTTAAAAACAATGAATCCATGAAATTCTTAGGCAAATGTATGGAACTAGAAAATATCATCCTAAGTGAAGTAACCCAAACACAAAAGAATATACATGGTATGCACTCACTGATAAGTAGACATTAGCCCAGAATCTTGGAATACCCAAGATACAATTCACAAACCACATGAAGCTTAAGAAGGAAGACCAACATATGGATACTTTGGTCCTTCTTAGGAGGGGGAACAAAATATCCATGGGAGGAGATACAGAAACAAAGTTTGGAGCACAGACTGAAGGAAGGACAATCCAGACACTATTATGGATACCAACAAGTGCTTGCTGATAGGAGCCTCGTATAGGTGTCTCCTGAGAGGCTCTGTCAGTGCCTGACAGATACAGAAATGGATGCTCCCAGCCAACCATTGGACTGAGCACAAGGTTCCCAGTGGAGAAGCTAGAGAACTGACCAATGGAGCTGAAGGAGCTTGCAGCTCCATAGGAGGAAAAACAATATGAACTAACTAGTACCCGCAGAACTCCCAGGGACTAAACCACCAACCAAAGAGTACACATGGAGGGACCCATGGCTCCAGCCGCATATGTAGCAAAGGATGGCCATGTTTGATATAAATGGGAGGGAGGCCCTTGGTCCTGAGAGTGCTCAATGTCCCAGTGTAGGGGAATGCCAGGACAAGAAGTAGGAGTGGATAGGTTAGTGAGCAGGGGAAGGGGAGAAGGGATAGGGGGTTTTCAGGGGGAAAATCAAGAAAGGGGATAACCTTTGAAACATAAAGAAAATATCTAATAAAATTTTAAAAAGGGAAAAAAGGAGCAAATAAAAGTAATTTACTAGATAGTGTTATTAATTATGATGTTTAATAATTACTATTTATAAGTAGTGATTCATTTGATCATTACCTCTTCAAACCCATTACCTTTCTCTTAAGTTTTCCTTCATGTTCTTTTCTAGAGTTCTTTTACACAAAGCCATAAATGTTCATACAGGATTTGCAAAGTTAAAAAAATTCATATTTTGATAAGTAGTAAATTATATTTTAATGTAAATAACAATTTCTCTTTTTTGTTTTTTTAAGATTGCATCAATTATTTCTCATGTTTATTAAAAACATTGTTGGGTTTACATGTAAAAATTTTTAAATTACAACAGTAAAACCTGAAATAAAATATGATGGTTTTTTAAAAAATCTATTCAATAACCATTTTATTTGTTTCTGAAATTGTATATTATGGAAAATATCAATTTTATTTTTGCTAAAGGTCTTATGTACTTACATCTGTTTATATGAAAAGTGATTGACCTTAAAGACCATAATTTGTTGTATGCTTCTTATCATAACCAAAATTTTGACTACTTTAATTTATAGCTATTTGGGCAAAGAAGATAGGATTAATTATCTTGTAGGCATTGATGGTATGAATTTAAACATCTTCAACTCAATTGTTTTTTTAGACCTTACAATAGTCCATAATTTTATTTTGATTGGGTTCTTTAAGATTCAGGCTTTCTTAGAAGGGAGAACAAAATACTCACAGGAAGAAATATGGAGACAAAATGTGGAGCAGAGACAGAAGGAAAGGCCACCCAGAGACTGCCCCACCTGGGGATCTATCCCATGTACAGTCACCAAACCAGACACTATTGCAGATGCCAAGAAATGCTTGCTGACAGGAGTCTGACATAGCTGTCTCCTGAGAGGCTCTGCCAGAGCCTGACAAATACAGAGGGGGGATGTCACAGTCAACCATTGGACTGAGCATGGGGTCCTCAATGGAGGAATTAGAGAAAGGACTGGAGGAGCTGTAGAACAACAATATCAATCAATCAGACCCCCTAGAGCTCCCAGGGACTAAACCACTAACCAAAGAGTACCCATGGCTCCAGCCACATATGTAGCACAGGATGGCCTTGTTGGGCATCAAAGGGAGAGAAGCCCTTGGTCCTGTGGAGGCTTGATGCCCCAGTGTAGGGGAATTAGAGGGCAGGGGGGAGAGAGTGGGTGGGCAGGTAGGGGAACACCCTCATAGAAGCAAGCTGATGGGGGGATGGGATAGGGGGTTTCCGGAGGGAAAACTGGGAAAGGGGTTAACATTTGAAATATAAATAAAGAAAATATCTGCTGGGCAGTGGTGACACATACCTTTAATCCCAGCACTTGAGAGGCAGAGGCAGGCAGATTTCTGAGTTTGAGGCTAGCCTGGTCTACAGAGTGAGTTTCAGGACAGCCAGGGCTACACAGAAAAACCTTGCCTCAAAAAAAAAATCCAATAAAAAAATAATTTCCATTGCCATGTATAAATTTTTTGATACAACACAACTCTAGGGCATGTTAAATAATACTCTTTTTCAATGTTCATTTGCTATCAGAAAATTCTAAAGACATCCTTGTAGGAGCACAAAATGTTAAAGGAAAAATATATGAAAATTAATGGACAATTGTGCTCTTTTTATATATTACAATGTTGGTTTTTCAATTGTTATAGTACCACCAAGAATAAATCATCTTTATTTTCTATGCATCCTAGTTTTGAACCCTTTCCATAAATTAGGAGCCAAGATGTGAGAAACCAGGACATTTCTGAGATTTTGAGAAAAATGTATATTTTAAATCTACTAATTTACTAATGAGTACACTCACAGACATTAATAGATATTGTTTTGTAATCAAATTATGTTCTTTTTCTGCATGTATTTTCATTTGTCAAATGTAGTTTATGATTTATTCTTAACGCACTTTAAAAAACCAATAAAGATAATTTGTTCTCACATACAATCAACTTAAAAATCATTATAATCAAAGATGATGTAAGAATCCACATTTTGAAATTGAAAACTTAGTATAGGAGACAAAATAAAGATCCCAGCTAAGTTTGTGCAAAAAAATGGGAAACAGATGAGAAAGACTTTTGACCTTTTGAAACAATTCCTTTTCAATATCATTTTACAAAGGGAGTATCATTTTCAGGTAGGTATTTTTGTTTATACAAGATTGACTAAGAACATTGGCCTTCTATTTCTCATAAAACATCCTTCTCAAATAAGTATTTGACAAGTAGAGTGGAAACAAAGAGTGGTAAGGTCACTTATTCATTTAGAAATAAAGACTGAGTATTATCCAATGAATGATCTGCTGTGTAACATAAACATGCATTTTTATTATATGTTATAAGCTTGCATTATTATTTCAATAGACTAAAGTTGAATATACATTTCTTTCAGTTTTTGAAATTAAGTTTCATTTCCCCTTTTGATTTCTTCCCTTCAAACCCTCCATAGGCCCACCTATGCTCGCTTTCTCTCAAATCCATGGCCTCTTTTACTCAACAAAACATTTGAAAGTACACTTCATTCCAGGAAATTTTCAAGGCTGTGTTGTTATTAGGAACAGCTAAGCAGCAAAAATGTCAAGGGATGAATGCTCTTGTTAATGTATGTATAAATATATAAATCATGTGTGTATGTGTGTGTCCAGATTGATTAAACTTAAAGGAAGGTGGACAAGGAGTAGAGGGAAATTCCAAGCAGATATAATATATTTGTTAATAAACAAATATCTCATCAAGTTGCAAAAATAGTGCTGTTCATTCTACTCTAATAATTTTAAGTTTATACATTTCTATAGGTTGTCATTTTATAGATTTTATTCTTATTAAAATGTATTTGTACACTATATTTTTGATTATATTCTTTTACCTTCCACAATTCCTCCAGATCTTCCCTACCCACATATCTATGTTTTCTTTCTTTATCAAAATAAAAAAAAAATCTAAACAGACAAACTAAAAGTAATCCACTACCTCTGGCTGTTACAATATTCTTTCTCTTCTACATTGGTCTCTAATCCTTGAGGAAAGGGGTTTGATAAACCTATACTATTTAGAGCTGAGTGCTCCAAAGCCTCTACACTCTAGACACTATCCAGTTGTGAGTCTCTGTGTTAAATAGCATCTCCTAAGAATTAAACGTTGAGTGATGGTCTGCTCTATGAATGTAACATGTCATTAGAAGGTTCTTTACAGCTCCAAGAGAGTGCAGACTCTCTTCCAGCACTAGTCAGGAGGAGAGAAGCCCTCTATTGGATCACTAGCTCAATTTCTCCATATTCAATGACAGATGTAAGTTGTGTCTTCAGTAAGAGGGCTTTTCCATCAGATTATGGAGGGTTGCCAATAGCTTTGGCAATAGCCTGAGATATTTTCTGGGAGAGTCTCTTTGGCAAAAAAATTTAGCAAGATGTAATTCATTCCTGATACTGAAGGTTTTACTTTGTAACACAAAGTATCTATTTGAAATGTTATCACCTTCATTATATGGTGATTCCAGTCTATCTTTCAATAAAGTATATATTTTATGAGGCTTCTATGTAGTAATTTCCATATGATTTTTTCAAAACCCCTTTTAGGGTTAGTTTTGTATATTTTTATGTTTACTCATTTTAATTTACTATTGTTAATAAAATAGATTGCATCAAATCATAAACAATACTTAATACTTAATTAAGTAATTATTATTTAATTGCATATATTAAATAACTAATCATTTGTTTGCTGACCTGAAAAGGTTCCTTCATCACATGCTGAATTCCAAAGCACAGATATGTAATTATACATTCGGTTTTACTTATTTCTAGTATTTTCATACCAGAATTTACTCCTTCAGTACCTACAACTTCATAATGTAATTTAATTTCTACTAGGAAAATATCCACCAAACTTATGAATGTTGAATACTGTTTTTCATTTAAATAAACTTAATGATCAGACTTTCAGATTCTGCAAACAATCTTTTTAGGATTGATACTGCAATTTTACACTAAACATTAGCCTGAAATCGAATGTGATGATGATGATGATGATGATGATGATGATGATGATGATGATGATGATGA
>JADRCD010199669.1:0-10764 GCA_019843815.1 Montemys delectorum | reverse complement strand
GATGATGATGATGATGATGATGATGATGATGATGATGATGATGATGAAGATGATGATGATGATGATGATGACGACGACGATGATAGTGACAATGATTTTATCATGTATTCTATATATGGAGGAGGAGTTAGATTCATATATTCACTTATATTTCTTTATTTCAAATTAGTTGGTACCTGTGGAAAAATATGTGGACCTTCCTTCCTTTACACCATATGAGCACACACTGGAATGTGTATATCTGTGCAAATAATTGATATGAGTAGCAGCACTTGTGAAAAATTGGTAGTGAATAACACTCTTGCCTCATCTTCATAGGAAAGAATTTAAAACCTATACTTTTTATGCATACAGCTGCTTTTTATTGCTTTAGAATTATTCTGAATCCTCTTCTAAATCTGAATTTCTTATCTTATCCCAATACTTCAGTATGTGGCTTTCTTCTTCTCTTCTCCCTTTCCTATAACAGGTGCTCTCTCTTATTTCTACTCCATTATTTCTACCAGTCAAACTTTAGAATAGAACCTCCATGTTTATCAGCTTTCCCCTTACATGGTTCAACTTTGTCCTTCTTCTGCTTCGCTCATGAATAGTCTTCAGCAATGTCACTTCTACTAGTGTGTTCAGTAGGTTTCATTCGATTACAGTGATCCTGTGATATGCAGCACTGTGTCTGTCTATAGGTTTGAAATGGTACCTGTTAAGTATCACAATCCACATTAGTCATATAAGTGTTCTGTGTTAACTATTGTCCCTTGGCAATACATTTTTTTTCTTCTTTGGGTTTGGATATATGGTTACTCATATTGTCTATTTTCTAATTACACTTTTAGTTCTTGTTTGCCCAGTCATGCCTGCAGCAGAAAGCCTTGGTTGGGTACTGGTATCTTGAATGTATATTTTCTTTTCCACTGGGGGTGATCATATTTACATACTTCATCCTATTTTTCAGGAAGAGCTGAGCACTAATATGTGGAACACATTTCATCAAAAATTTTCACTTCAGAGATTTTCTTCTTGTCTATGGACAAAACTGAAGGCATATTTTTCTCTTTCACTTATTGCTCTATAATTATTTAGAATTTATGTCAACTCTGATATTCTCTGCATTAAAGATTATAATTCATTAGCTAAGGCTAGGTATGTACAGAGGAGTCAGCCATGCAGTTGATTCAGTGATCTAAATGCAAATCTTAAAAGTGAAATCTATCCAAAATCAGTTTTTACTCAATTCTATTTTCAGATTTGTTCTATCCTGCATTTCAAGGCTTCTCTTCACATGTCAATTTTGTTTTCTTACATCATCAAGGATGAATGCATTTTACATTTGAGATTTTATATTTTTCTATGTTTATGTAACCATTTTGTGTCATTGAATTTTACATTCAATGTATAATATCAAGTTTGCTCACTAAAAATATAAAATATTTTCACAATAAATTTTACTATAATGGTAAATTTATACCTAATTGATTAAACTTACTATATAGATTTTTCTATTTTTCTCAATATAATCAAACCAATTAAGTACATCAGTCATGAGAGCAAAAATCTGAAAGCTAGCTCTGTATCAGCAATTTTCAAGATTTTATCAGGGAACACTAGGGTAACAAAGATTCTTCAATTATATATGTAAGAGCACAAACTTTTATTCTCCAAAATGATAAATTTAGAAGATTTACATAGCTTAGTGAAGGACCACTTTCCAAATAACCAATAGATGATGTGAAGAGATTATACACAGGCAAGGTATGGAAAATGACAACGCAAATTGATGTGCTAACGTGGATAGAGAAAATTTCAAAAGATCTGACCCCTGGATGAAGACTTACAGACAAGTAACAGGTGCTGGGAGGAGAATCAGGGTTCTCCAAGGATGATCTGCCTGATAGGATACAACATCCAAAGTGATCAGCCCTACACTCACGCACATGAGCAACAGCAAATGAACTCAGCTGGTTTTATGTATAAATGTGTATGCATACAGACATACACACACAAATATGTGTGTGTGTGTGTGTGTGTGTGTATACATATATACATATATATGTGTATATATATATATATTGTTAATACTTAAAGAATTAGAGGCCATTAATTTGAGGAGTGGGAAGTCATGAGGATACAGAAAGGGAAATTGACGTAAATATGGTGTTTATAAATGAAACGGTCAACAAATACATTTTAAAAGACTATAATAAGTCTATGCTTTATTCAAAGAATTAGATATATTGCTTCTACATTTTGACTACCATGAAAAATTCTGTAAAGAACTTAAGAATGTAGACATCTCATCAATCCACTGCTTTCAGTTCCTTTGAATAGACACTCACTGACCTCAAATACATGAGTTAGATGAAATCTATTGTATTATTAGACAAAGACTGTTTCAAATAATAATAATGCTCTCTATATTTCAAAACAGCTGTACAACAGGATTTAAATTGTCTTGTCCACAAAGAAATGAGAGCTTTTTTTAAAAAAAAATAAGTCATACTAATTAACCTAATTGGATCATTCCAAACTGTCTACATGTATTGAGACAATCATATAAATATAAGCTTATTTGTGAAATACTCAAAGTAAGCAAATAAAAGCATGGAAGTAGTAGTATTGAATTTCTATACAATTGTGTAAAATGTTACTTCATATCCCAAAAGGTTTCATGCTTCAAGTTCTCATTTAAAAGTCAGTATCTGCTATTTGCATGTGCTAAAAACAAAATATCTATAATCACATGAGATGAACAATAAAATACTCTTTCTAATAAAATTTGTATCTGTGTGAGACTATGTTCCCAGCATTTAGCTTATTACAAATAGGATGTTGACTCATAGTAAATGCAGATAAAAATATACAAATTCAGTTATTTCTGTTAAGTCAAAACCAAAAAAAGACTACATAAATAGTTCTCCTGTCATTGCTGCTGTTTTTACTTTGGAAAACTTATTTTCCATGCAATATATTTTAGTATATAATGGATTATTATTTTAAGCAAAATAGTAAATCTGAAAGTCATTAGAATTAGATACGGCATAACAAGAATAAGTGCTAAGTGTTTATTCATACAAACGCAATCTCCTTGAGATCTTGAGTAGCTTGGTGGAGTTTAAAGGTACCCTGAAACAAAGGGAAAAAATTAGTTTCTGCTGTTATGAAGGAAAATAACTATGGAAAAATGATACATAGGCTCTTAGATGTAATACATTATTAACTGAAAATCATAGTGCCAGGTTAGGTTACCACATATAAGTTATTGATCAGAGAACTCCCCTACCCAAATACAAACAATTGCCATTTATGTTGGTTGTCCACCAGAAGTAGATCATAAGACTCTATTACTGAAGATGCTACATGGCTTGATCACGAGCATAGAAAAGTCAAGCTGAAACTGAGCTAGAATCGTCCTTCCTACTGGGTAGCGTTTATATTTAGGGAAGTTGTTATCCAAATGTTAGGGTCAGCAATGTCATCAACAGTCTTAATAACACTAGAAACCCTGCGTACAGCACTACTGAATTCCCTCTAGACATACAGACAGGTGCAATTGTAGTAAGTCTGTTATATGAGTAATCATTGGCTCACTGATTGGATTTGGTATCTAATCCAGAAGAGGTGATTCCAGTCTGGTTCTGTAAACCTAGTCATATATCTGAGACTGGGAAGGTCATAGGCTCTAAAGGGGATGAAAATCCTGTTAGTTGAAAAATAAACATGATATATCTATCAAGTCGCTGTCAAAATAATTGTGTTTATTACATAGGCTAGTGATCTGTACACTTTAATCAGAGAAGCTTCTTTTGCAATGATCAGCAGCAAGTGCAGAGACTCATAACTCGTGAGGATACTGAAAATAAATGACTGTTGAATGTTCAGACAAAAAGAAATACCTATGTCAACCAGTACAAGGCTCAGGAAATATTACCAAAGAAGAGATGAAAATAATATATGTGATGGAGGAAGGTAGGGGACTGATGGGAAGTGCTTCCTTCTGGGCACAAGGTGTCTACTGTACTCATAATCTCACAGCATTTGTGATTACTGTGTATCACCACAAAAGTGGGCCCATCAACATTCTCTCTTGGAAGGGAGAGTTTTATGTGGTCCCACCCTTTCCTGAATATCTAATATTCAGTTAATGGTTGATGGAGTAAAGGAAAGATACAAGGTTCTAATAAGGTGCCCATGCACCACATATGCAAACTCTCATGCACACTTCAACCCCAGTAAAATTCACTGGGTCACAAAAATAAGACATGATATGTAGAAAGTAGAAGGGAATTGGTAGAAATAGAAGGTGGACCAGAAAGACTAACAGGAGTGAATATGATCAAATTGCATTATATTTAAAAATGCCATAATGGAACCCAATATTGTATACAATTAATATAGTCTAATAAAAATTTAAAAATATTTGTAAGTAATCTAAAATTTTGTTGCCATAAGCAGTGTAAAATATTCTCTTTATTCCATACCTTCCTTGGTGTTTGGTGAACTGGGAACTCTTGTTTTATTTTCAATATGATGGATGAAAACTGATGTCTAATTACATTACCTTTACTTTCCCTGACTGAAACTCAAAAAGGTTTTTAAGCAATGATATAAAGCATGGTCCAAGTTTTAATGACCCAGTTAGCTATATGAATGTCAAACATAGAGTATTTGGCTTCTCAAAATGAAGTAGATCCTCCTTCCACCACTTCATATACTAAAACGTGGCACAATTTTTTTCAAAATGTGCAGTAATAAAGAATTTCAAATGAGAGCAGGGAGTTTATAAATGTGTCTTAGTTTGATAAGATTATATAGAATCTTGTTTTCCCTAAGCAGCTGAATAATGCAAGACTAGCTGCATTTGTCACTGAATGATGTTTTGATTTGTCTAAGAGAATTAAGTAGGTCACACCACATTGTTAAAGAAAGCAATGTGTCAAAAAAAATGGACTGTAGGGATTGTAATCCTGTTTCTGGTTCCATTTCTTAATTCTTGATAACAAATACTTTAAGAAAAACAATCAGATTACAATTTAAAGTTGTTCAAATTGGGTTGAATATGTTTTAATATGGGAAAATAATAAGAGTTTTAAAATAAAATGTTAGATTGGATGAAAAATAAAATGTTTAATATAGAAGTCTACTAAGTTTTAAAAGTGAAGAAAGATTGGACAGATGCTCAGTTGCTCAGTAGTTAAGAGCACAGACTGAGTTTTGTTCCCAGTGGCCAAATCAGGTGAACATAACAACCTACAAACTAGCTTTAGGGACTGAATGGTTCTGATCCCAAGTGGACACGTGCATTCACATGCACACACACACACACACACACACACACACACACATACACACACATACACACACACACACATGCAAACACACAATCACACACACAAAGTGAGAGACACACAGAGAGAAAGAGACAGAGAGACAGAGAGACGAGGCAGAGAGACACAGAGAGAAACACACAGACACACAGAGAAAGACAGACACAAAAACTCAACTTGCAATAAATAAATTTTAAATGAAAGTTCCAACCAGGTAAATGAAAGGTGAAATTCAGTATCGTGTAAATAATGTTATGACCCTAAAACTTATTGAAAGTGATTAGATGGAAAATTAAAAGATGAAGCAAATAAGCCTTATGGTTAATCTCAGTTGTCAACTTGATTGGACCTAGGATCAGAGACTTACCTCTGAGTGAGATTGTAGTAGTAATTCTAGGAAGAATTGATTGAGGGACACCCATCCTCCCACAGACTGCATGCAGTTCTTTCATCTTACAGAATCCCAGGAAACATCAGTGTTAATTTACTTGTGCTCCTTCATTCCTTGTTGGCTTATATATCTACTATATTGCTGCCACTTATACTGGATGCTATTTTATTGAGCATTCCAAAATAAGCTGTACGCCAGCAGTTCTCCAGGAATTGTCCATACCTTCAGTGACAAATTGAAGTCTCTGGGGCATTTAGCCCTGATACATTAAGGAACTACCAAATTCTCAATATATCCAGTGTACAGATAACTATTATTAAACTACTAGATAATATCGTGTGAGACAAGCTACTAAGTAACCCTTAAATAGGTATTTATTTTATTGTTGGTTTTCTCTAGAGAATTTTAACTAATATAATAATTACTAAAAATTATAAGAAACTAGGTACACAGTAGGAATATGAAATCTGACATTAAAAATGAATACTATACTTACCTTTTGTGAATTTTAACAGTAAGTGAGAAAATTGTATCAATAAATGAATTCACATGACATATATGTGTAAGTAAATATATATATCATATACAACATAACTTTTGAAGGTAATTATTTCTTTATGAACATTAAACTAACTTAAAGAATTGTCTAAATTGGCCAGATATTAAGAGAGCAGGGACTTTTTCTCTTAACTTAAACCTTCTATCAGTACCCCTGATTGCTCTGGCTTACTATACTGGTTATGAGGACTGAGCCCACTTGAATCTGTTTGGTTCCAGACACCGTGATGCCAAAGTCTCTCAAGAGTTGTCAACTGATCAACACCCAAATGCTGAAACATTTAATGTTAAGTCATATAAGTAAACATAGAAATATTAACACTTTGTTCCTTGTTCTCATTATCATACTTTCCCCCTTACCTGCTTCCCAAATACAGGATGTCACAACTAACCAAACTCAAATTACTAGCTTCCGCCAATAGGCATTATTGGATTCATTAAGTTCATCCACAACAGTGACACAACTTTCTATGGATCATGTAACATGTCCAGGAGATGAAGAGGCATGCTCAGTGTAAAAATACAGGTAGGCATTTTATTTCAGATCAAGCACTGAACTATTACTTTTCCATGTCTAAAAATGGATAAGAGCTGCCAAGATGGTACAGCAGGTAAGGGCATTGGCTGCAAAGCCTGAAAACCTCAGTTGATCTCAAGGACTCACATAATGGAAAGACAGAAGTGACTCCTGAACGTTGTATTCTGGCTTTGATACATACCACTGTGGTACACACAAACCCTCCCCCCAACATATTATAAATAAATAAATTAACTAAGTAATTTAAAATATTTAATGATATGTTTATTTTCTATTCTATAATGTTGTACATGAGATTTGATTCCACAGACATTATAAAATGATGCTTGAATTATTTTTAAAAGTCAAAATGCCTAGAAATTACTTATTTGATTATGGGAGAGTTGAAATATATTATTAATAGAAAAGAAACTGGGGAAGAGGCTCGAGCACATAGGCACAGGGGAAAATTTCCTGAACAGAACACCAACAGCTTATGCTCTAAGATCAAGAATAGACAAATGGTGCTGGGCGATGGTGGCGCACACCTTTAATCTCAGCACTTGGGAGGCAGAGGCAGGCGGATTTCTGAGTTCGAGGCCAGCCTGGTCTACAGCGTGAGTTCCAGGATAGCCAGGACTACACAGGGAAACCCTGCCTCGAAAAAACAAAAAACAAAAACAAACAAACAAACAAAAACAGAATAGACAAATGGGACCTCATAAAATTGCAAAGCTTCTGTAAGGCAAAAGACACTGTCAATAGGAGAAAACAGCAACCAACAAATTGGGAAAAGATCTTTATATCCTATATCTGATAGAGGACTAATATCCAATGTATACAAAGAACTCCAAAACTTAGACCCCAGAGAACCAAATAATCCTATTAAAAATGGAGTATGGAGCTAAACAAAGAATTCTCAATTGACAAATACCGAATGGCTGAGAAGCACCTAAAGAAATATTAAAGATCCTTAGTCATTAGGGAAATGCAAATCAAAACAACCCCAAGATTCTATCTCACTCCAGTCAGAACAGATAGGATAAAAAAAACTCAGGTGACAGCAGATGCTGGCTAGGTAGTGAAGAAAGAGGAACACTCCTTCATTGCTGGTGGGACTGCAAGCTGGTACACCCACTCTGAAAATCAGTTTGGCAGTTTCTCCGGAAATTGGACATAGTACTACCAGAGGACCCAGCTATACCACTCCTGAGCATATACCCAGAAGATGCTCCAACATGTAATAAGGACACATGCTCCACCATGTTCATACCAGCCTTATTTATAATAGCCAGAAACTAGAAACAACCCAGATGTCCCTCATCAGAGAAATGGATACAGAAAATGTGGTACACCTACACAATGGAGTACTACTCAGCTATTAAAAACAATGAATTTATGAAATTCTTAGGGAAATGGATGCATCTGCAGAGTGTCATCCTGAATGAGGTAACCCAATCACAAAAGAACACACATGGTATGCGTTCTCTGATAAGTGGATATTAGCCCAGAAGATCTGAATACACAAAGTATAAATCACAAATCATAAGAAACCCAAGAAGAAGGAAGACCAAAGTGTGGATACTTTGTTCCTTCTTAAAATGGGGAATAAAATACCCATGGAAGGAGTTGTAGAGACTAACAACGGAGCAGAGACTAAAGGAAGGACAATTTAGAGACTGCTCCACCTGCTCATATTCAGTCATCAAATCTTGACACTATTGTGGATACCAGCAAGTGCTGGATGACTGGAGCCTGATATAGCTGTCTCGTGAGAGGCTCTGACAGTACCCGACTAATACAGAAGTAGTGGCTCACAACTATCCATTGGACTGAGTACAGGGTCCCCAATGAAGGAGCTAGAGAAAGGACCCAAGGAGCTGAAGGGATTGCAGCCCCTTAGGATGAACAACAATATGAACTAACTAATACCCTCAGACCTCCCAGGGACTAAAACACCAACCAAAGAGTACACATGGTGGGACTAATGGCTCCAGCAGCATATGTATAGCAGAGGATGGCCTAGTTGGTCATCAATGGGAGGAGAGGCCCTTGACCCTGTGAAGGTTTTATGCCCCAGTGTAGGGGAAAGCCAGGGCCAGTAAGCAGGAGGAGGTAGGGTGGTGAGCAGCAGGAAGGAGGAGGGAACAGAAGTTTTGTTTTTGGTTTTGTTTTTTTATTTTATTTTATTTTATCTTTATTTTTTTGGAGGGGAACCTGAGAAAGAAAATATTGTAAATAAAGAAAACATCTAATAAAAATAAATAAATAAATAATAAAGAAAGAAAGAAAGAAAATAAGATGTTTATACAAAAAAAGAAATATATTATCAAAAGATAGCCTTAAAACGATTATATTTTATTTTTCTATCAAACACAAAAAATAACCAATAGCTATTATAAGAGTTCATTTATCTTTTTAATAACTCATAAAGAGTAGAGTCATTATTTCAGTAGCCAAAATGTAGACAGTGCTATTTTTAAACTACTTAACATGTTAATTCTCTACAATTAAGATTAACAGAATTCTGTGATGAGATCATAGACATCCCATCTCTATCCCATAGCCAAGCTTTCCTTTTTCTGTTTCTGTGGATCTTTGGTTGTGTTCTACCCATGGAGAAGCCCCCTGCAATGCAGAAGATAGGGATTTAACTGATTAAGCCCTGTCAAAGACTGAATCTGTGTGTTCCAATTATGTCAGTATCCACTGGATCTAACAGCTCAAAATACCATTAAGACTTGACATGTCTCTTGGTTTTCCAATAATAACACAAGCAGATTTTAAGAGGCCATCATTTGTGTGATGTACTATTGGATTACACACACACACACACACACACACACACATACACACACACACAAATGTTCAAATGAGCATAAGGATGGGGAAGGAACACCTCTAAAACTATTTATATTAAGCCTCAAAAATATTATTTAGAAATGCAGTTAATACTGTAAATATACAGTTTCATGCATAGAGTATATACAGTATCATGCATCAATGAATTCATATCTAATAGAAATTAAATATGCTCTCTCTCTCTTTCTTTCCTTCTCCCCTTCTCTGTCTCCTCTCTTTCTTTGCCTCTACTCCATTAACAGCCCCCTTCTCATGCCCTAAATAAACTTTATTTTTAAAAAAAAGAAATTAAATATGGTAGCTAGAATCTACAAAATCTATTATATAGTTAAAACTAATTTAAGCCTCATTAAGTGTACCTTAAAGTACTATTTAAGTGTCCAAAAGGAGATAAAAAGAAAGAAAGAAATTAAACGACTCTCCGGCACTAAAGAAATATGTTGCTGAGGGTGAAGTACTTTCTGACATGGATGAACAGAAAGAGGGCAACCTCTTGCACACAAACAGTCAGAGCTTGGCATATGCCACAGAGCTGCAAAAGCAGAGAGAAGCTTAGGAGTAATAACTAGAAATGCTGAATCATCCATCTCAGATGCAATAATCTGAGTTATTGAAAAAGTGATGAGTCCATAGAAATCAATGCAAAGCTAATTATGTTGTAGTATTTTTCAGGAATTTATACACACTAAAATGAATGCTAAATATACTGCAACATTTTTCCTAAGTAGAGAGTAGGAAGGACCATGTAACATGAAAGGTAGAAAAGAAATAGTATTCAATTTAAATTTGAATCTCACCAACAGATAAAGTTAAAACAATATTTAGCAGTATGTAGTAATAAAATCCCCAGTTTCACTTTTATAATGCCTAATAGTTCCCATTGGCCCTAAATGTTTACACACACTAACACGTTGAGATTGTCATAAGTAAATGTTGGAAGGAGAAGTAGGATTGTGCACGTTGGGAATTCTGGGGTCTAAATGAACCTGGTACATCCTCAAAATGAAGGATGTGCTAAATCTGTGAAATATCTGCAGTCTAGGAATGGACACTCACTGACAGTCAAAATTCACACACACACACACACACACACACACACACACACACACACACAC